>VDFB02216248.1:0-20366 GCA_007258455.2 Sequoia sempervirens
GATCTAAACCTAAGAAGTCTAGATTCTTGAAGAGATGCTACTTTGTTGAAGAAGCAATGACTAATGAAGAATTTGATAAAGATAATGGAAAAGAAGATGATTGGGCTTTCATTACTACTATTGAAAATAATCGTGTGGCTACTGAATCTACTAAAGATGAAAAAACTCCTGCAACTCAAGTTGAAGAAAAAGATGAGTGGATAATTGATAGTGGATGCTCACACCATATGACTAGTGATAAAAGAAAATTTGTGAGTTTGGAATAGTATGATGGTGGAGTTGTAAGATTTGGAGATATGTCACGTCTCATACATTGACTTATTTTGACCATTGACATATTTTGATCATGACTTATTTTGACCATTGCCTTATTTTGATCTTGACTTATTTTGACCATTGACTTAGTTTGACCATGACTTATTTAGATAATGTTTGATCATGACCTTATGAGATTTAATATACGAAGTATGATATGTGTTAAGAGCAATGCTTTAATATAATTGTTTTCTTTCAAGAATTATGAATGCATTCATATAAATGTTGAGTTAATTATTGTTCCTACAATGGTTACTGATACTCTTTTGTTTTGCACGCCTGAGTGCATCTGAGTGGCAGGTGATCGAAGGCCAAGGAGATCGAAGGCCAAGAGTGTGATTGAGGAAAAGGAGGTTAGCTTCTCGACAGGGTAGAAGAGGAGAAACTCTCGGTTATACACACACCACTTACATCATGTAGCTGCATTAGGTCATGTTCGTTTTTACAATGTGATTGCGTGAAATGATTAGCATAGCGAATTTGAAATATGGTTAAATTAGATCATGAAATTATATGGCTTATTCTATTTCCTTATTTCTCATTATATATTTGAGCAAAAAGGGTTAAATCTATTTTTGTTAAAAGAAATGTATTTAAAAATAAAAACAAATTAAATAAAAGAATAAACATAAAATAAATCTGTTTTGCATAAATGAATTTTAAATAATTGCATAAAAGGGATATAAATAAATCTGTTTTGGGATATATGGTCAATTTTCTTCCAAAAGAATTAAGAATGAACAGCCCGAGAGAGCATTGGGCTCTGGAAAATTCTGTCTCAAAACCAACAAATTGCTGGGCATGTGGCAATCCTTGCAAAACTGCTGTCAACTGGAAATTTTATGCATGATCCTCGAAAAAGAGGAGGAGGCTTTAAGAAAGAGAAAAAGACTTTGATTGTATGCATCGCAGAGCTCTGGAACAGAGGAAATTAAAAGAGGTACTGTGGAACATCTGCAAATAGATCCAAATCTTGCCAGGTTCTCTTCATTATGCCTTCTTTTATCTTTATTTTAAGAACTACAGTAAGGAATTGAATTATCCCCTGTTTTAGAGTACAAACAACTGTGAATTCCTTTCCAATTTCGTTTTGAAATCTGGGTAACAGCTTACTATTCTGTGTTGCAATTATAAGATACACATTCCTTCTTCAGAAATAGGGTTTTCGTTCTGTGGCAAGTCTGCATTCTTTTCTCAAGTGCAATTACATGTCTCCATATCTGTTTGTTTAAAAATTCTGTCATCTAAATGAAAACCAAAATGTCTTGAGGTAAACCTGAATGCAGATTATACTGGGCGAATGTCTTTGTCTTCTTTTTAATTTTCTGAGTTTGAATTGCTTTGGGGATTATTCCCCTGCCCTCCCCATGGGAAGGACGTGGACTGTGGAGGCTCGCGCCCTCCACAGGCCGCGGCCTATGGAGGGCACGAGCCCCACAGCCCGCCCCCTCCCCATGGGAGGGGCAAGGGCTTTCCTGAGCCCTTTTGGTCGCTCAATGCCAGTAAGGAAACCATGTAAAATACCCTGTTAATTATGCACGGCCAGTAAATTCGTTGCACAAATTTGAAAACCAGAATTTCTTACTTCGAATTTTATACAGCTGAACATGAATTTCTACACACACACACACACACACACACACACACACACACACATATATATGTATATATATACATATACAAAACTGCACATACATACCATACATATATATATATATATATATATATATATATATATATAAATAGATACCCATGCATTGTATGCCAAATACAAATTGAAACAGGAAACTCTTTCCCAGAAAAGTAGTATGAATTCTGTTGAATATATAAACAAATATCTCTGAATTGATAAACCTGAAGCAAGGACAGAAATATCTTGAAAAGCCATGTAACAGAAAGTAGTATGAATTCTGTTTTATAAATATCTTTGAATCTGAAGCAAGGACAGAAATATCTTGAAAAGCCATGTAACAGAAAGTAGTATGAATTTTTGTCCTTTGAATTGATAAATCTGAAGCAAGGACAGAATTGTCTTGAAAAGCCATGTATCAGAAAGTGAAATGAATTCTGTTGAATATATACAAATATCTCTGAATTGCTAAAACCTGAAACAAGAACAGAAGTGTTTTTTTTTGAGACACCATATAGACTGGAAAGTACCTTGAATATGTTAAAAGAATACAACATGAAATGTGAATGAAAGATTATCTTCCAAACCTCAGAATTTTTGAATAAAAATTGCATTGTATCAGTATATTATTTTACTCTGTATCCTGTAATGAAATAGGGAATTAAAACTGTCAGTCAGCTTGAGCTTGTAAGAATAGAAATGCATATGGAAAACTGAAAACACTGTTCTTACTATCAATTAGTGCACTGAAAATTATCAAGATATATATATATATATATGTTCTTTATCCAAATTAAAAAAAGGGGACACTTACCAAAGGATAAATGACATCTTACAACTGAAATATAAAGAATGTACTGAAAATTCACTTCTTTTAATTGATTAAATGATGGAAGCCTGTTTGAAAATGTATTAAGTTTCTGTTAAGTATTATTTTTACTGCACTATGGTAACTTCCGGGACAGGGTGCCGAAGGTGGGCGAACAGAGACGGTAGTATTACCTTTTCTAATTCTACCATTTATTATTTTGCTTGGCCAAGCACTGTACCATTGAAATAGATGGATTGTTTATTTTAAAAGCCTAGAAATTTATTTGAGTCTCTGCCACCTCCTGTTGCAAGAAATGTGTTTATTTCATGTTAGAAATGCATATAGGCATCAGGCACGCACCGAGAGTGCCCTCCTGTTTTACCGTTTCGGGTTGCTAGGCTCCTTTATGCAGGGCCGGGGATTCCTTCGAGTTAGGAAGGGACCCGGGGAAGTCATGGACTTCGTGGTTGGGCGGAAAAGGCGCCTGAATCACATTCTTGGCCCCAGCTTCGCAAGAAGACCAAGGTGTCACGGCGGTTGGTGGATCCAAGATTATTTGCTATTGATGTACTTATGTATCATTCAGACTTGGCTTGTGAAGCCCATTATATATGTATATACATTTTGACATTCTTGTTGAAACTTGAAATGGAAGTATATTTTGAAAATATTTAATGTATCATTGATTTTAAGAGGTTAAAGCTTTATTACTTAGCATAGAAAAGATGTTCTATTAGAAGGATTGATTCCTCCAAGTGAAGATGAATATATGTATATGAGAAAATCATTGAAATACTTATTGTTTGTTTCATTTACATTGATGATATTATTTTATGAAATGCAATTCAAATTCTCTTTATTTCATTTGGAAGAATTATGAGAAATGTTGACTTTTCGGAAACTTATTTATAATGGTTTGAATAAATTTAGAACACTTTTAATTTTCCTTAATGATGTGTTAATTGGTTTGAAAATTACTCTTAATTTTTTGAGTGTTACATCTTGGTATCAGAGCAGCATGGTTCAACTCTAGGACCTATGCCTAACTACGTATGACGTTGTGTCTTAATCAGGGTAACCTAAAATGGAAAATAGAGTGTACCAACGAATTGGGGGATCTCGTGGAGGTCCCAATGATAAATTAGATCAGATTTTAGCCTTGCTGCAGAGCCAGGGGGCTAGAATTGAGGAATTAGAACAAGGAAGGAAAGATGGCCATCAAGGATTAAACACAAAGGAAACTGAAGGGGAAGCAAATATTGAACCACCTGGAAAGGAGGAAAAACTAAATAGGGTGGCTGAGGAGCTGGGAAAAGACCTAAAGAAGGTCGCTCCTCCGAAGTTTGATGGGAGAACCTTTGGAGATGGGGCAGAAGCTTGGGTTATAGAAATGGAAAGGTATTTCGCCCTACGAAATCTATCAGATGAAACAAAAGCTGAATGGGGTTCATATCAGCTCACCGGTGAGGCTGCTACTTGGTGGGAAAATGAGAGGGCGGATAAGTAGTTTATGCATGGAAAGGTAACGTGGGATAAGTTCCTACAACTATTTAGGAAGAGGTGGTTACCCCAATCTCATTTTGATAAGAAGATGACAGAATTCCAGATGCTTGTACAGGGTGGCATGACAGTGACTCAATATTGGGAGAAATTCTCTCACTTGCTTAAGTACGCACCCCAATACCAGCATGATGAGAGATTTCGAGTCCGAAAATTTATTTTGGGGCTTAGACCTCAAATTGGAAATGAAATAGATCTGCACAATCCAGCCACCATGGATGAAGTTTTTGATTTAGCAATCAAACAGGAACACAAGTTGCAACAAGCTGCTAACTATAGGAAGAGCAGGGAAGCCAAGTATGGCAATAAGAAATCCCAAGGAAATCGCAATCAGGGTGGTCCGAGCAAACAGGACAGTCAAGGGAATGAAAACAGACAAATCAGAAATTTGAAGAGAGATGGTAGTCCTCAGGACCGCAATGAAGGAAGCAGGAACAATAACAACAAGAAGGGCAACTACAATAAGAGGAATGATAACAATAGGAGAGATTTTTCTGACAAACCTAAGGCACCTCGTGGAGGATGTTATACTTGTGGTGGCGAGCATTACGCCAGTGTGTGCCCTCAGAGAAATAACAAGCAAAATAACAGAAACCAGCATCATATTCATGCAGCGGTTGACAATCGCCAGGCAGATTATCAAGCAACTCCCATCCAGTTATCGGGTAAATTATTTGGATGCCCTGTTTCTGTTCTGATTGATACAGGTGCTACTGATAGTTTCATAGACCCTCATGTTTTGACTAAAATATCAGTTAGACCAAGTTTTATGGCAAATTCTTGGAAAGTTCAGTATGGAAACCGGGTAGAGAAGAGGGTAGAGCAATGCATGTATTTCAGCAAACTTGAACTCCCTAACCTTCAGACGCAGGTGAACTTGTATGTTGCACCATTAGGGTCTTACGATGTGATATTAGGGATAAATTGGCTCTCTGAACATAAAGCTCTTGTAGATTGTGAAGAGAAGTCAATTAAGTGTTTCGATGACCGAGGAAACCAAGTGGAGCTTTGTGGCATTAAAAAGCCATTAGAGCTTAGGCAAGTATCTGCCATGCAGTTGAAAAAGGCAAGTCGGAAGGGATGCTCTATCTTTGCAATAAAAGTCAAGGACCTTGATGAGAAAGAATCAATTAATGATCATCCCATTCTGAAGGAATTTGAGGATGTTTTCCCTACAGAATTGACTGAGCTCCCGCCTAAGCGTGTGTTTGATTTTTCTATTGATCTGATTCCAGGAGCAGAACCTCAGTCTAAGGCTCCTTACAGGATGAATACAACAGAATTATTTGAGCTCAAGGCTCAACTAGAGGAATTACTGAAGCAAGGTCTTATTAGGCCAAGCGTGTCACCTTGGGGAGCACCCGTCATCTTCGTGAAAAAGAAGGATGGTACCTTGAGGTTGTGCATTGATTATAGAATGCTTAACAAGGTCACTATCAAAAATAAATATATGCTTCCTCGCATCGATGATTTATTTGATCAGTTGAAAGATGCCAAGGTATTCTCAAAAATTGATTTAAGATCAGGATACCACCAGTTGAGACTGAAGGAAGAAGACATTCACAAAACTGCTTTCAGAACCAGGTATGGTCACTATGAGTTTACTGTGCTACCATTTGGGCTAAGTAATGCTCCTGCAGCTTTCATGAACCTGATGAATAGTGTCTTCCGAGATTGTTTGGATAATTTTGTCCTAATTTTTCTTGACGATATTTTGATCTATTCTAAGTCAGAGGAAGAACATGAGAAGCATTTGAGGATTGTGTTGCAGCGTCTAAGGGAACATAAGCTGTATGGAAAAATGTCTAAGTGTACCTTCTTCCAATCCGAAGTGCATTATTTAGGTCATGTGATCTCAGCAGAAGGGGTAAGAGTGGATCCGAAGAAGATTAAGGCAATTATGGATTGGCCGGCCCCGCAAAATGTCTCTGAAGTTCGAAGTTTCATGGGACTTGCAGGATACTATAGGAAATTTGTTCAGGGGTTCTCGACAATCGTAGCTCCCATCACTGCACTACAGAAGAAGGAAGAGAAGTTTGAATGGAGCGATAAATGTGAGAAAGCTTTTCAGCTGCTTAAGGAGAAACTCACTACCGCACCCATCCTAGTTGTGCCAGATCCGAATGGCCATTTCACAGTTATTACTGATGCATCAGGAGAAGGGGTAGGTGCAGTTCTTATGCAAGAAGGACAAGTAGTAGCTTATGAGTCAAGGAAGTTAAAACAGCATGAATTAAACTATGCGCCACATGACTTAGAATTAGCAGCCATAGTCCATGCTTTACAAATGTGGAGGCATTATCTCTTGGGAAAGCCTTTCGAACTTAAGACAGACCATGCAGGATTGAGATACATCTTCACTCAACCTAATCTCAATGCCCGACAAAGGCGATGGCTGGAATTCCTGAGTGAGTATGATTTTGGGATTGAATACATTAAAGGTAAGGAAAACAGAGTGGCTGATGCCCTAAGTAGAAGGAGACACCTTGCAGCCATGGTTACCATAAAATCAGATTTCAGGCAACAAGTAGTGCAATCCTCCTTTAGGGACGAACACTATGAAAGGGTGAAACAAGCCCTTGGGGTAAATCCCTCCGACCGTCGATATGAGGGCTATATGTTAGAATCAGATGGACTGTTGAGGTACCAGGGACGAATGTACATTCCTAGTTCTGCAAACTTGAGAGAGTTGGTGCTAGAAGAATTCCACAATGCACCATACTCAGGACATCCTGGTATTACAAAAATGATGGAAGGACTTAGGCCACTGTACTTCTGGCCAGGACTTAAAAGGGATATTACGTCCCATGTAGCCCGATGCTTAGAGTGCCAGCAGGTCAAAGCTGAGCATGTACATCCGGCAGGACTCTTATATCCTCACAGGGTACCAGAGTATAAATGGCAGGTCATCACTATGGATTTTATACAGGGGCTACCAATGTCTAAAAACCGACATGATACCATCTTGGTTGTAGTAGATAAATTGACAAAGGTTGCCCATTTCATTCCGGGAAATCTCAAGGATGGATCAATGGTTTTAGCAAGAAAATTTGTCCAGGAAATCTTCCGGTTGCATGGAGTGCCAGAGACGATCATCTCAGATCGAGACACTCGAATGACTTCTAGGTTCTGGATTACATTAAACTCTTCCCTAGGAACCAAATTAAATTTTAGTTCCGCATATCACCCTCAGACCGATGGTCAGACAGAAAGGGTGAACCAGGTAGTAGAAGATCTCCTCCGCATGTACTGTATGGAGCAGCAATATAAGTGGGAGGAGTATTTGCCTTTGGTGGAGTTTGCTTACAACAACTCCTACCATGCTTCTTTGGGCATGGCACCTTTTGAAGCCCTTTATGGACGTAAATGTCGGACACCCATTAGTTGGGACAGAGTAGAAGACAGGGTGGTGATTGGCCCTGAGATGCTCAGAGAAATGGAAGACCAAATGAAAATCATTAAGGAAAAGTTGAAGCAGGCTGCGGATAGACAGAAAAGCCTAGCAGATAAGAACCGAAGTTTTAGACAATTCTCTGCAGGAGATAAGGTCTTTTTAAGGGTTCGGCCGCATAAGAGTTCAATCTCTTTCGGCAAGAACTCTAAGTTGGCTCCTAGATTTGTTGGTCCTTTTGATGTTTTGGAGGTGGTGAATCCAGTTGCTTACAGGCTTGCTCTGCCACCAGCCCTATCCCGGATACATAATGTGTTTCATGTTTCAGTACTTAAGCCTTACCATCCAGATATCGCTCATATCCTTGATTGGCGTGCATTGCAGGTCCAGGACCCAGGGGTGATACAGGTGGAACCCGTCAGGATTCTGGAAGAGCGCAACGTTAAGTTGCGTAATAGAGACATTATGCAATACAGGGTCCAGTGGGACCAGTATTCGGTGGATAATGCCACCTGGGAGAATGCAGAGGATATAGACAGACTTTTTCCTCATTTGAGACCTTAGCATATATATTTTTTCTTTTATAGAGACTTACGAAGTACTGATATCTCCATTTTGCTATGTAATTTGCTTTTAGACATCGAGACGATGTCTCTTCTCAAGGGGGGAAGGATGTCACGTCTCATACATTGACTTATTTTGACCATTGACATATTTTGATCATGACTTATTTTGACCATTGACTTATTTTGATCTTGACTTATTTTGACCATTGACTTAGTTTGACCATGACTTATTTAGATAATGTTTGATCATGACCTTATGAGATTTAATATACGAAGTATGATATGTGTTAAGAGCAATGCTTTAATATAATTGTTTTCTTTCAAGAATTATGAATGCATTCATATAAATGTTGAGTTAATTATTGTTCCTACAATGGTTACTGATACTCTTTTGTTTTGCACGCCTGAGTGCATCTGAGTGGCAGGTGATCGAAGGCCAAGGAGATCGAAGGCCAAGAGTGTGATTGAGGAAAAGGAGGTTAGCTTCTCGACAGGGTAGAAGAGGAGAAACTCTCGGTTATGCACACACCACTTACATCATGTAGCTGCATTAGGTCATGTTCGTTTTTACAATGTGATTGCGTGAAATGATTAGCATAGCGAATTTGAAATATGGTTAAATTAGATCATGAAATTATATGGCTTATTCTATTTCCTTATTTCTCATTATAAATTTGAGCAAAAAGGGTTAAATCTATATTTTGATTAAAAGAAATGTATTTAAAAATTAAAACAAATTAAATAAAAGAATAAACATAAAATAAATCTGTTTTGCATAAATGAATTTTTTAATAATTGCATAAAAGGGATATAAATAAATCTGTTTTGGGATATATGGTCAATTTTCTTCCAAAAGAATTAAGAATGAACAGCCCGAGAGAGCATTGGGCTCTGGAAAATTCTGTCTCAAAACCAACAAATTGCTGGGCATGTGGCAATCCTTGCAAAAACTGTTGTCAACTGGAAATGCATGCATGATCCTCGAAAAAGAGGAGGAGGCTTTAAGAAAGAGAAAAAGACTTAGATTGTAGACATCGCAGAGCTCTGGAACAGAGGAAATTAAAAGAGGTACTGTGGAACATCAGCAAATAGATCCAAATCTTGCCAGGTTCTCTTCATTATGCCTTCTTTTTATCTTTATTTTAAGAACTGCAGTAAGGAATTGAATTATCCCCTGTTTTAGAGTACAAACAACTGTGAATTCCTTTCCAATTTCGTTTTGAAATCTGGGTAACAGCATACTATTCTGTGTTGCAATTATAAGATACACATTCCATCTTCAGAAATAGGGTTTTCGTTCTGTGGCAAGTCTGCATTCTTTTCTCAAGTGCAATTACATGTCTCCATATCTGTTTGTTTAAAAATTCTGTCATCTAAATGAAAACCAAAATGTTTTTGAGGTAAACCCGAATGCAAATTATACTGGGCGAATGTCTTTGTCTTCTTTTTTTTCTGAGTTTGAATTGCTTTGGTGATTAATCCCCTACCCTCCCCATGGGAAGGACGTGGACTGTGGAGGCTCGCGCCCTCCACAGGCCGCGACCTGTGGAGGGCACGAGCCCACATAGCCCGCCCCCTCCCCATGGGAGGGGCAAGGGCTTTTCTTGAGCCCTTTTGGTCGCTCAATGCCAGTAAGGAAACCATGTAAAATACCCTGTTATGTGTGCACGGCCAGTAAATTCGTTGCACAGATTTGAAAACCAGAATTTCTTACTTCGAATTTTACACAGCTGAACATGAATTTCTACACACACACACACACACACACACATATATATGTATGCATATACAAAATGACTGCACATACATACATATATATATATATATGTATACCTATATATATATATAAATAGATACCCATGCATTGTGTGCCAAATACAAATTGAAACAGGAAACTCTTTCCCAGAAAAGTAGTATGAATTATGTTGAATATATATACAAATATCTCTGAATTGATAAACCTGAAGCAAGGACAAAAATATCTTGAATGTAGTATGAATTTTGTTATATAAATATCTTTGAATTGTTAAACCTGAAGCAAGGACAGAAATATCTTGAAAAGCCATGAAACAGAGAGAGTGAGTATGAGATTATGTCAGCAGTTGATAAATCTGGAAACAGGGACGCGAATTGTGAAAATACGTAATGTCGAGAGAGGTGGGAATGGTCTGTTGAATATATACAAATATCTCACAGATTGCTGGGCGAGAAACAAGAACAAAGTGTTTTGGAGACACCATGCATGAAGACTAGAAAGTGCGGATATGTTAAAAGAATACAACATGAAATGTGAATGAAAGATTATCTTCAAACCTCGAAATTTTGAATAAAAATTACATTATCGATTATATTATTTTTACTCGTATCACAGCCAATGAAATAGAAATTAAAACTATCCGGTCAGCTTGAGCTTGGTAAGAATAGAAATGCATATTGAAAACATAAAACACTGTTCTTACTATCAATTAGTGCGCTGAAAATTATCAAGATATATATATATGTTCTTTATCCAAATTAAAAGGGACACTTACCAAAGGATAAATGACATCTTACAACTGAAATATAAAGAATGTACTGAAAATTCACTTCTTTTAGAATTGATTAAATGATGGAAGCCTGTTTGAAAATGTATTAAGTTTCTGTTAAGTATTATTTTACTTCACTATGGTAACTTCCGGGACAGGGTGCCGAAGGTGGGCAAACAGAGACGGTAGTATTACCTTTTCTAATTCTACCATTTATTATTTTGCTTGGCCAAGCACTGTACCATTGAAATAGATGGATTGTTTATTTTAAAAGCCTAGAAATTTATTTGAGTCTCTGCCACCTCCTGTTGCAAGAAATGTGTTTATTTCATGTTAGAAATGCATATAGGCATCAGGCACGCACCGAGAGTGCCCTCCTTTTTACCGTTTCGGGTTGCTAGGCTCCTTTATGCAGGGCCGGGGATTCCTTCAAGTTAGGAAGGGACCCGGGGAAGTCATGGACTTCATGGTTGGGCGGAAAAGGCGCCTGAATCACATTCTTGGCCCCAGCTCGCAAGAAGACCAAGGTGTCACGGCGGTTGGTGGATCCAAGATTATTTGCTATTGATGTACTTATGTATCATTCAGACTTGGCTTGTGAAGCCCATTATATATGTATATACATTTTGACATTCTTGTTGAAACTTGAAATGGAAGTATATTTTGAAAATATTTA
Organism: Sequoia sempervirens; assembly: GCA_007258455.2. Classification (NCBI taxonomy): domain Eukaryota; kingdom Viridiplantae; phylum Streptophyta; class Pinopsida; order Cupressales; family Cupressaceae; genus Sequoia; species Sequoia sempervirens. Next base: position 11,475 of record VDFB02216248.1, read on the forward strand.
ATGTATCATTGATTTTAAGAGGTTAAAGCTTTATTACTTAGCATAGAAAAGATGTTCTATTAGAAGGATTGATTCCTCCAAGTGAAGATGAATATATGTATATGAGAAAATCATTGAAATACTTATTGTTTGTTTCATTTACATTGATGATATTATTTTATGAAATGCAATTCAAATTCTCTTTATTTTCATTTGGAAGAATTATGAGAAATGTTGACTTTTTCGGAAACTTATTTATAATGGTTTGAATAAATTTAGAACACTTTTAATTTCCCTTAATGATGTGTTAAAGGTTTGAAAATTACTCTTAATTTTCCGAGTGTTACAAGATAACAATACTAGGATTTGTGCGGAGGATACATTTTCCTTTGGTGGTAAGGATAACATAGATGTTGTCCTCTATGTTGAAGGTCTAAAGCACAACTGCGTGAGTCTTGGAGATGGTTCACAAAGGGATATGATCTACAGTTCAAAGACAATAGATGCAAGATACACGGAAGTTCTGAAAACTTGATTGCAATAGACAAACAAACACAAGGTAGCATTTTTCATTTGAATACTACTAGTGGAAGTTGTTTGATTGCTAAAATAGATGAAAGTTGGTTGTGGCATAGGATATTGTGTCATGTAAATTTTGACAACATTATTAAGATAAGTTTTTCCCAAGTAGTAAGAGATATGCCTAGATTAGTGAAGCCTGCTAATATAATTTGCAAAGAATGTCAGATGGGTAAACAAACTAGAGTCTCCTTCTAGAGAAAACATTTTCATTCAAATAATCTAGTGGAACTACTACATACTGAACTTTGTGGTCCATCAAGAGTCAAAAGCATTCATGGTGAAAGGTATTTTATGTTTGTTATTGATGATTACTCTAGAATGATTTAGGTTTCCTTTTTAAGAGAAAAATGTGAAGCTCTAGAGAAATTTAAATGCTTCAAGGCTATGGAAGAAAATGAGAAAGTTCTAAAAATAAAATGCTTGAGATCTAATAGAGGTGGTGAGTTCATTTCTAAGGAATTCAACTCTTATTGTGAAGAACATGGAATTAAAAGATAGTTATCTACTCCTTGAGCCCCTCAATAGAATGAAGTTGAAAAAAGAAAGAATAGAACAATTTTGGATGCTACCAAAACCATGATGATGGAATGAAATGTGTCTCAGATGTACTAGGGTGAAGTGGTAAGTATTGTTGTGTATACCTTGAATCGATTAAATGTGAATGGAAATTCCGATAAGACCCCTTATCAGTTATGGTTTGGTCACAAGCCTACAGTTAAGTATTTTAAGATCTTTAGAAGTAGGTGTTATATCAAGAGAGATGATGATATAGGAAAATTTGATGCTAGAAGCGATGTAGGGATTTTCCTAGGTTAGTCTACTAAGAGAAAGGCATATCGATTCTATAATGAAAGACTAAGAAAGATGGTTGAAAGTGAAAATGTCAGAGTTGATGAGGACTCTATCAAGTCATCGAGACATTGCAACTATGATTTAGATGAAGACAACACAAGTCAAGTGAAAAGCACTTAGACACCAAATCTACTTCAGATTATTCCATATGTTCTTGTGAAGCAACCTCAATTTGTTTTGGTAAATCAAGTCAGTCAGAAAGGTCAAACAAGTGCAGAGGAATAAACAAGTGGAAGTGTAGAAGAAAGATCTAAAGAATCGGAAGTCCAAGTACGTCCCAAAAATCCAAGATATGTAAAGCTGAATCATTTTGAAAGTCAAATCATAGGAGACAAGAGTAAATGGGTGCAAAATAGAAGAAAAAATGTAGAAGAATATTGTCTAATATCCAAGATTGAACCTAAGAGTGTCACTAAAGCCTGTCAAGATGAACATTGGTTGGAAGCTATAAAGGAAGAGCTGACACAGATTGAAAAGAATGACACATTGGTACTGGTTCCTAGGCCTAAAGACAAGAATGTGATTGGCACCAAATGGGTATTCAGAAACAAGCTGAATGAAGAAGGTGAAGTGGTCTAGAATAAAGAAATATTGGTATGTAAATTCTATTCTCAAATGGAACGTATTGATTTTGAAGAAACCTTTTCCCCTATAGCTAGAATTGAAGCTGTGAGATTATTTATTGCTTATGCTGCATAAAAAATTATAAAGTGTATAAAATGGATGTGAAATTTTCATTTTTGAATGGAGAACTAGAAGAAGAGGTGTACAATGACCAACCAGATGGATTCCAATTAACAGATAAAGGAGATATGGTTTGTAGATTGAAGAAAACTCTATATGGAATTAAGCAAGCCCCTAGAGCCTAGTACACTAGATTAGACAAATATCTACTGAAGCTTGGATTAACAAAAGGTACTATTGATAGCAACTTATAATTCAAATTAGATCATGATAAGGAATTGATTATAGAAGTTTTTGTTGATGATCTAATTTTTGGAGGAGATGATAATCTATGTATGAATTTTTTGATGAAATGAAAAGTGAATTTGAGATGAGCATGATTGGTGAAATGAATTTCTTTCTGAGATTACAAGTTACACAATTAGACCAAGGGATTTTCATATCTCAGTCCAAATACGTGAAATAGCTACAACAGAAGTTTGCAATGGGTGACTCCAATCCTATTGGTACTCCCATGGTAACCAGATGTAAGCTATCATAGAATGATGATTCTCCAAAGGAAAATAAAACTTGGTACAGACCAATGATTGGTGGATTACTCTATTTGACACAAACTAGACAAGATATTATGAATGCTATATGTATGGTTGCTAGATTTCAAGTTGATCCAAAGGAATCACATGTTACTGTTATCAAGAGAATTTTCAGATATCTTAAAAAGGAATAACTAACTTTGGAATTTGGTATGCAAAGGATGATGATCTCACTTTGTGTGCATACAGTAATGCGGATTGGGTTGGTGATGTAGATGACAGGAAAAGTACAAGTGGTGGTACATTCTTCCTAGGGAAGCAGCTGATATCTTGGTTGAGCAAAAAGCATAATTCAATTTATCTATCCATTGTTGAAGCATAATACATTATTGCTACAAAATAATTGTACTCAAGTGATATAGATGAAATAAATGTTGAGAGATATCAAAGTGATACATGAAGAGACTATTTCCATATACTGTGACAACTCAAGTGCAATAAACATCTCAAGAAATCTGGTACTACACTCTAAGACTAAACATATTTCAATAAATTTTCATTTCTTGAGGGAAAAGGCAAATGAGAAAGAAGTTAGACTGGAAGATGTGCCTACTAAAGAATAGATTGTAGATATATTTACTAAGCCATTATCGAAGGATAATTTTGAGTCTCTCGGAGGAATGCTAGGGGTAATCACCCCTCCTAATAAGAACTAAAGATGAATTTATTTGCATCAATCTGAGAGCTTCATTGCTATATTCTGATCCAAATTGATGTTTTCGTGGTTACTACTCAGGGGGAGTAGTTAGATGTACGAATATTTGGTTTAGAGCATGTGTTTGGAAAGTTCATGGCTACCTTTTCCATTGATGTCAAAGGGGGAAAAGTGCATTGTGAAAAATTCTTGAGAAGAGAAGTTTATTTGAGAGGAGAAGTACAGAAGAAGTCAATGTGTTGGGTTGATGGTATTTTTTCACATCATGTGTTGCCATCAATGAAAAAGGGGGAGATTGTTGGATGTTGTGGATATGTTTGCTGATATGTGGTTGTCATTGATGTCAACACTATTATAATTTGGTGCATTGAAGACTGTATATGTCGAGGATATTGAGAAAATTGTAAAAGAATGTATGCTTGGTTCCCAGTGGAACTTTGTAGGTCAAGAAGGTGTTGTGTTCTGTATGTTGAAGATTAGCTGATGTGGATTTAAGGGTCTAATGTTGAATGTTTTGAGATCATCCACTGGAAGTTTCAGAGGTCAGCATGGAGTTTTGAGTATGTTGTGATATGCTAGTGTGTTGCTAGTCTTTCTTAGTGTTCCTTAATGAAGTTTGTGTAGTTCTTGTTTTCTTAGTTGTTGTGGATGCTTCTATGTTGTTTCCTGGTGTTATGCAGTGTCTCTAGATCATTCTCTAACTTTTTGGTATGTCCCAATTATTCGAAAGAGTTCATGGTTGAATATCTTGGTGCACATGTTCAATTTTTCTTATTTATGGCCAACATGTCATTGGTAGTGTGTTGTGGATCTTTTAGGTGTAATTAGTTAAAGTATTCCTATGTTGGAGATATTAATTTGGGTCTACACTATGTTGTGGCTGAACTAGGTGGATACACATTAAAAGTTTGTTTGTAAATTTGGGCCAACATTACAAATATATATCTTTTTCTTTGGCTGATGAAGAGGTGATGAAATTTCATGTAGCAAATATATAAGGGCAATTAGTTCATTGTTGGTGATGCTGCTTCATGTGCTCCTATGTGTGTATGTGAAAATATCATTTGATTGCTAAGTAGAGAGTGAAGAAGAATGTGCAAAGTGTGAAGAAGTGTTGAGCTTAATTGGAACTGTAATTAGGCTTGTGAAGAAGCTATTTACTCAGTTCACAAATCTTAGATGGTTTTAATCAAAACTCTATTGTTGAACAGTGAGTCCTCCTTTGTAATTGAGTAGTGAGTTGTAGGCAGTGTGCTTGAATGCATTTCCATTCCCCTTATTATTTCTTTTATAAGTTTCTAGCATAGTATAATCTTGTGGACTAACATCCATTGTGGTTTTTCCCCAACAGGGTTTCCACACAAAAATATATTTGTGTTCTTTGTCTCTCTGATGTGTTGATTTTTTATAGTTAATTGCTTATTCATTAGATTTGAGATTAAGTTAAAATTTAGTAGATTTTTAGTTTCTATCACAACTGATTCAACCCCCTTTCAGTTATGTGTCCTTATTGTGCCAATAGTGTTTTGAGCTCTGAGCACTGATCGAGATGGTGCAATGCATGCTTCCATGGCACATTTTTTAGCATGTTCGAGTGTAACAGTAGCTACCAAGCACCAGACAAGTGGTATGTCATCTTGTCCTAACCTTGTTTTTTAATTTTTGAATGCATTAATTAGGATCCAAAGTCAAACAAAGTCAAGCAGTGGTGTTTGGTGTCATTGAAAGCCTTAAATTAGTGGCATGTGGGCTTAAAGTGCATTGCTTTTGAGTCTGGCGTCATGGTGATGGAGTTAAGAAATTAGGGTTAGGTCTCAAAGTACACCACATATGAAAATTGCATTGTGGTGGTGTAATAGAAAATTAGGTTTTGGGGCCAAACTAGCGCACGCTCAAACTATGACGCAGTGGTCCAGTTTGGAATTTGTGGTCCTGAGCAGTGTAGTTTGGAACTTTCAAACAATGAATTATATGCAGATAGTGATGCATTTGTCGTTTTGGTCACAAAAAGTCCAAACAAGATCCCAATTTTTTATGAAACTTGACACCGTGACTTTATTGATGCAAGAGGACATGGAGTGAGTCTATTCATAGGAGCACAGGTCCTTGATTTTGGGTAGATTGACTGAGGATCCCAGTTTGCATGAGATGCTTTAGGAGCAATTGGACTTTGGTATGTCGCATATGCACAACCCATCAAGACACACCTTGGCATGATGGAAACATTGGTAGAGTGCTGGCACAGTGAGACATCCTCATTTCACTTCCCTACAAGTGGGGAAATAATGACCCTAGAGGATGTGTGGTGCATTCTTCGTTTGCCTATCCATGGAGAGTGGGTCATTTATGATGTGGTCATAGGGAAAAATTCTTGTTATGATATCATGGGCCTCGATGAGATCATTTTTTCATTAGTACAGATTGAGCTAGAGGGATATAGGCATGCAATGTCACCTTTCAGATTGATTGTAGCTATGATCATTTCAGACCTTGTGGCACCAGATTGGTATGACTGATATTTCAGCCCAGAATGGGGTCTTGCTGGGGAGCGAATGCTTTGATAGAGAGAATTATTTTCTTGGGGGCTAGTGATGCTGGCCTCCCTCTACTATGATCTACATGAGTTTGAATATTGCGCTAGTAGGGCTATTGAATCAGGGGTTACACTTTTGCATATCTGGGCCTAAGAGCACATTGTAGTGCTTCACCCATGAGTCACACCAATCGACATGGAGCTCGATGACCTAGTCATTACCTATTCATCTGGAGATATAGGGGTGGATTATCATTTACACATACAGGAGCAACTAACATCTGACACTAGTGGAGGGTCATCGACGAGATGATATTTTTTACTTGGAGGCCTTGGCTTGACATGCCTACCTAGTATGATGATGTTCAATGGTTATTCTTCACTAGACAAGACCATTTGATGCAAGGTAGAGAGCACATGATGATAGATCAGTATCTGCTAGATTGAGTTGCCCGACAGATTGGAGAGATTCATGACTAACCTGATGACTAGTATGTGGCCATCTTTACTCGTACTATGCAGGAGATGACATGGGCCTGACCGATCTCAACAGACAATGCGGTTGACAGTTTCAGGTAGCTAGTTGTTAGGTCATGGCCATATGATGAGAGGATGGTAGATGTAGGGATGAGATAGGCCTACAAGGATTGGTTTTTTCTCTTGTGAGATTGATAGTTATTGGTGCACAAATACTACAGGGGAGACCCAAAGGGTGGGCAGCAGGGTAGGGAAAAGAATGGGGGTGAGGAGATAGAGACAAGGATGGAGAAAGGGGAAAAAAAGGAGGTCCTCCCCACCAGCCAGAGAAGCATCATAATCAAAGGGGACCTGAAGACCAAGGGCATGGGTAGAGGGATCAAGAACATGATCACCAGTAGAGGGACAATGATAGGCAGCAAAGAGATGGGGATAGGTAGGATCAAAGAGATCACTAGCAGCAGGCCCTAACACCAACACCACCTCAGCTAGACTAGAGAGATGATTTGATCCAGTAGTTACTAGCATAGGTTTCCACCTTGATAGCTGAGAGGGATTAGGCAAGGATCAAGAAGGATCAAGCCATCCGACAGCAGTAGGTTGTTGAGCTATAGGCAGCACAGGAGATGGGTCGGTGACAGTAGTTGAAGTGTAAGGTTGCATCCTCCTCCAAGAGCACAGTATCCATGCGGGCATACCGTGAGGCCATCAAAGAGGGTGAGTATTATCAGGTGCATTATGACTAGGTAGTGCCTCATGCAGCAAGAGTTCTAGATTATTTAGAGAAAACTAGATACAAGCCTCCAAAGGGTCATGGGGAGAGGCCGGGTGGCAAGGAGAGTAGTCAATAGTGCTAGCTCATAGTTTTTATCAGATATCATTCTTTTTTCGATCCACAAGCTCAGTTTTGATAGCCCCATGGGCGATTGTATTATACTGATTAATATACATAGACATTTGATCCTGATTTATGTACCATGATAGTTGTATATTTATTTTTATGACATATGAATATGAGATGATATGATCTAATGTGTGATATGTTCCATTTTATTTATGCATGATTGATGGATGCATTTAATTTCTTATATGCAATGATGTGAATCTTTCTTATGTGATGCGATGACATGATGTGATGCAATGCGATGTATGTTTCTATATGATGCTCTTATGTGATGGAGTGATTTATGGATGCATTTCATTTTTAGTATCTTTCTATGTACTTTTTATGATGATGTGGATGAAAATGTTATGATATGTAAATGGTTAAGATGCTTAGACTATCAGATCTATATTATGCACTTGATGGATGCCGATGAATGTATGAGATGCAATGACATATTCTTTTCTTTTTCAATCCTTTTTCAGAATGTATGGATGTGATGATGTTTTTTATGATACCCATGTGATGATGCAAATGAATTATATATTATGATGATTATGTGATGATGTAAATTGATGATATGATACTTATGCAAATGTATGGTTTATGAGATTCTTAGAATAACCAATCTATATTAATGATGAAATCCAATGTATGAGATGATTAATGTTTCCTATATGATATGATATGATATGCATTATGATGACAATTTTCGGATGCAAGATGGATGCATTAGTGATGATTTTGATTAACTGCAATGGTACCATGTTAGCATAGAAAGAAGACATAAGAAATAAGAGAATCCAACAAGTCAACATTTATTAGAGATGATGATGATAATGGTGATGATGATTTGTTTACTAGGAATTGGGACTTTAAAAGGGCTATTTACCTTATGTTTGATAATACACATAGGCACGATGCATCAAGGTATAAAGAACTAGGATGGCATTGCACCTAGTGTGATGAACTTTGACTCAACAGTTAGATAGGAGTACTCCTATTCACACCTGATATATGAAACCTCATTTAAAATGCAATTCAAATATTTCAAATATCTTAGACCAAAACATAGAAAGGAAAGATTTCATATGTGGTCAACGAAATACCCAAAGCATCCTCCCTACAAGCCAAACAAAGCACACATGACCAAGTTATATTACAAGAATATCCAACAAGCACAACAAATTAAAAGATAATGATTGTTGCCCCATTCCTTTCTATCTAAATCCCTTTATTTGTACATCATTGAGAGTTCATTGAAATGAGTGAAAATAAGATAAGTTAAAAGGCAAAGGTAAAGTAAACAAACAAGCTAATGTTCTTCATACCACTAGCCAAGACTAAATTGCGGTGATGCCTAATGTTCATGTCCATTGTAGGAAGGATTCATCCTAGGACATGATGATATCAAATGATTGATTTGGGACTGATTGGATGATGGGCTATTAATACAAAGAGTTGACTAACTTGTTTACTTATTGACCTAGACTTGACACTTTGATCTTTAAGTTTTCACTTTCAAATTGTTGGACTTGTTTCTGATTGTTTTACCAAAGGTTGGGAATAATGATGATTTATTGTGAATGATGTTTATTTCTAGTGAAAGCAAGAAGAAACAAATGATTTTTTTCAAATATTTGGATGTTTTTGA
>VDFB02216252.1:0-14360 GCA_007258455.2 Sequoia sempervirens
TTGATTTACACCATTATTAAGGCTTTGGTTTTTTATTGGCTACCAAATGTAGTCCACCCTTCATCATTTTTGGAAAGGGAGGCCTTAGCAAGCCAACTATTAAGCTTATTGCAAGGAAAATCTAAGGGATAATCTCTAAGATTATGATAAGAGGATTGACACCTAAAACAAGTATTTAGAAGATTAAGATAAAGGACATGTTGGGTACGATGTAAGTGACTAGTTTGAATATCCATATTAATGTTTTTGAGATCTTTATAGAGGTCAACCTCTACATTGACACACTTTTTTGGGGCAAGGCGATAAAAATTTGTCAAGATCAACACGAATAACCTTACACTATGAGCTAGCAATAGTGTTTAGGAAATTCTTACAAGGTCAATGTAATCCTAGGAATTCTATCTAGACTAGCACATTAGGTATTTTCATCAGATACTACAAAGTCTCAAGTCTAAGGTTGGAACACCAAAAGGTACACATGAACATATTTAAGAATGACCTCTACATGGCTAGCTTCAACAAAGAAAAAAAGAATAAACCCTTAGTGAGGTTATGTACAACATCAAGATGAACCCCATGTGGGACCCAATTCTCATTAACCCAATCTCTCATCATGTTTTTAGGGGGAGTTCTCCCAATAAAATAGCCTATTAAAGTAAAATGCCCAAGCCATTTATAGGCACTATTAAACTCTAAAATGGGTGATGCCAAATCTAAGGGGGGTTAGAATTCATACCTCATGGAGCACCTTGAGAACAATTTTTTTAGGGCACTTTTTTGGAGGAGCCATTGTCTAGAGCCACCAAACCATCAACACCAATGGAAGTTGTTGGTTTCATAAAGTTTGAGGTCATAAAAAGATAAGATTAAAATAATTTGCAATAAATGTGACAAAATAAAGGAAATCTTGCACTAATGACACATTATAACATTAGAACGACATAACTCAAGTAAAACCAAAAATCCTAATAGACTACTTGTCTCATTACCTTTCCTTCACTGAACATACATTATTACTTATTAGACCTTTTTAATATAAACTAGCCTATCTAAACCAATATAAATCTACCCATATACTAAGTTATAAGAAAAATCAATATGAACTAACCTATCTACCAAATTATTAAAAGAAAATAATAATAATAATAAAATCCACAAAAAATTGAATAAATTTCTCCTCTACCAAACTTCTTCTTTACCCAATCATTTCCATCCCCTAAGGATACCAATCATTTGATTAAAATAATCTTTAAAAAAAATATGTGCAGACCACTTCTTCACTTTGTTAGCATTCTTTTTACACTAGCAATTTTTTTAACAAAGAGGAGAGCACTCAAATCCCCAATTATCACCTGTCCCTACCAAACAGGTCCTTCAAATAAACAGGGCACACAAAATCAAGTACACGAGAAATACATGTCCCTCAGATTTTCTATTCAATAACTCGCCATTAGAAAATACTAGAAAGCCAAAAAAAAAAAAGTGATAAATTGTACCCAAACCAATCCATCCTATAGTTTGCAATGTCCAGTATGCACCCCACCCACAACTAACAAGCTAACAATTGGATACTTTTGATGGATAAGAATACAGAAATCTACTCTTCTACTGTGGCTTCAACATTGAGATCAAAATTCCCCACAGACATATTTTGATGACTTCCAATACATGGTTTTTCAGAGGCCACCGAGGTGCTTACGTTCTTGTCTGAACAATAAGTAAAACTGCTCTCTTCCCTGGTCAAGGCAGAGAAGTCCTCCCACTCGAAAGTGGGCTTCCATGGAGATTTACTTATGATAACATTATTATTCTGAGATGTGAGTATTTCTCCTGCAGAAGGGCGATTCATTGGCTTCTGTTTATAAAGCTTGTGCATTGCATGGATTCTGTCCACCAGAGCGAAAAATTCTTGGACTTCATCTTCATTGTCATCTTGTGCTGCACGTTTCCTGCACTTTTGTCCCTCGCATTGTTTTTTCTCATACTCTGCACAACTTGGTAACTTTTGCTTTGGACCCCTGCAGTCCATGATAATAACTATCAGAACAGACTGGCAGTTCACCTAAAACCCTCACGCCATTCAAATAGAGTATATAGAGGATTTATAGCTTCAGCTTTGCAGATTCAAACCCATCGTTGGTAGTCACTGATTCCTTCCATAACTCAGTTTTGCATGTTGGTGTACGTAAATGAGATCAAATGAAGGGTGAAGATTCATTCCAAACTGAACTCGGTTACCATGCAAGTTAATGTAGAGACTGTTACAGTTCAATTGTGTCACATCTAGTTGACGAATTTTTGACTTTAGTATCGCCCTTTATACTTAGCTGTTGGCAATGTGTCAATGTCGTAGTAGAATTTGACAGAACGTACGTCATCCCGCTTACGTAAGCAACGCTCGATTGGCGTGCAGATAATTAGGCTAACAAAGCGGGCATTTAGATTAGATCTGATTTTAAGGTCAAAATAAAAAGCAAAAGGAAAAATGTTTGCCCGCGTATTCCCCGGTCCGATTATTTAGTTCAATTATTCTTGACTTTAGTGGTGATTGCTCAATTTTTGCTTTTTTTGGAGGCGATTTTTTGGTTGGTGGTTTAATAATTTTTTATATTTTTTAAGGTTATCTTATTGGGGTTTTTTTTGGTTGTTCAATATTTATATTTTTTAAAAGTTTATCTTATTATTATTTTTTAAGGTAAATGTATACTAGCTATTGCACTTTTTGTGTGCAATTGGGTACGCCGAATTTTTGGTTGGAATAGTTATATTGTTTGAAATGGATCAATCTTAGTAAATTTGAATTAAAAGCATATAACTAAAATGTTTTCAGAATCCAAATTGAAACTTGTGAAAAGATACTTCATTAAATTGCGATATTGATGTTATATAACACCTTGGCTTTGTCCTTCTTGTTCCGGGATTTGAATCTGTCTTCGAGATGAAAACTTCATAAGTTTACCTCTTGAAGCCCTCACAATTGACAAATCAGTTTACTCTCTTGAAAGCTAAGAACTTAGATTTTTAAAAAATCATGAAAATGTCTCCAGTATCTCCGTTTAAATTCTTTCAAGCCCAGATCCAAAAGATTAAATTTAGTATTGTTTCTTGCCAATAGAAACCATAAATACATACATATGGTGAAAATGCTTACAAATTGACACTATCAAATAAAAAAATTAAAGACAATTTTGCAACGATGAGAACAAATTCGTATTGTGAGATTATGGCAGGTCACAGGGAAACATTTGTTTGAGGCATTCTGTCAAACATTTAGTTTCCTAATTCTTTTCTAAAGTTCATTTTTGTGGTCCTTCGTGTTGGTGAGGCATTCAATGAGAACACACCCACACGCACTGCCACACTATCCTCTGCGTATACATTTGGCTTGAGTATTGTAGCTGGTTATGTGGTTGGCTTATATATATGTGGACGCTGTGGTTAAGACCTGTACAGAATAGGGAGTTGGAGTTGGTGAAAGAAGGAGAAGTCGTTGGAGATATTGGAGTGGACAGAGAGGGAGTTGGAGAAGGAGAAGAGGCGGGGAAATTGGGACTTACCTGCGGAGAGTGTGAGGAAGAAAGGGAAAGCGGTGACATGGGCCATTAATCAAGAACTCGAACACCCTGTTTCCAGTTGTGTAGGATGCAATCAGGGCCAATGTGATGCAGTTGTTGTAGCTTTCAACCCATGTAATAGAAATTATTACACCAACGTAATAATTTACCCCTGACATGGGCCAGTGATGATCTGTGTAGGAGACAACAATATTTGACAAATTCCTTGAGCAATAGGAGGCGGCACAACAAAGGCTTGACACTTTGCTTCTCACAGATGATGTTGAAATGGGCTCGACTCCTCGCAAGGGGAGAGCGGTGAGGGCAAAGAATGGCGCAACAACATGAGGACTCTTGTTGCCCGTGCCAGAAGCCCAAATGTACAAAGCTACACAATTGGCAGTGATTGTGGCAATAGGACCAGGAGCTATAGTAAATGAAATCCGATTCACAGATTGCAAAAAATAACTCACTAAAACCATGGCAAGCGACTTACCTAAAGGCTTTGCACAAATCTTTCGTTCCGTCGACGATGCAGATGAGAAAAAATGGGCAGAGATCGATGGCAATAGGACCAGGGGCTATACAATTGGCAGTGATTGTGGTGCCCCTGAGCTCCGTGGCTAGGATCCGAGTAAATGTCTCCACCGCAGCCTTGCTAGCCGCGTAAACCCCAAACCTTGGAACGAAAGTGAGCACCAAGGTTCTGACATATTTATAATCCGGCCGCCTGCACCCTCACAAGCCGCTTGGTGTCCTCCTTGCACGTCAAAAAGGGGCCTTTGCAGTTCACATTGAAAGCCGTCTCCCATTGGTCAAGGGTGCATTCAGCTATGGAAGAGCAGGATGAATCGATTATGCCTGCGTTGTTTTCCAAAATGTGAACGCGGCCGAAGATCTCCTCCGCCTTGTCGAATAGCAGGAAACATTGAGCCCACTATTGGGTACGAGGGCAGTGTTGTAGCCCAGGAGAGGAAAGGCAAGGCTACTCACACTGTGGAAAGATCCTTCCATGCTGTCCATCTACGACAACAAATGAGATAAGATTAAATCATATTGCACTCGGTGCAGGTAAATCTGATTTACGCGGTGGAGTGAATCAGATTCCGGTGCAGTAAATGCAGTCTTCAGACGGTGGAGAAAATTTCAGGAGTTATGTCGCGAAACAAGCGCTGTCCATACTTTGTCTGCAAAATATGATCAACGGTGGAGAGCAATTCAAGCAGACGCGTGAGAAACAATAAAAAGCGGTGGACGGAATCAACGACGGGCGAACTTTCAATCGTCTCCAGGCCTTCTCTTACCATAGATTCGGCGTAAAAGATTTCTAACCGATCAACGGTCACAGTCTGCAGAGTCGTCTCCGGGATGAAGCAAGCCGTCGATAGCAAAATTTGGTTTGGAGAAGTTCATAGTAGGATCGCGCCAGTAAAAATAGTTATTTTGGTGCGTTTTTATAAAATGGGTATTTTTTAAAGTAAATATTAAACGTATAATCATGTAGTATTTTCTTAATAATGTACTAACTACTTAATTTTAATCTTTTATTCAAAAAAAACTTAGATTTTTTTAGAATTTGTTAGGAATAAACAAATTTATTCAAGATTTTAATGCATATAAGTTAATCATAAAATAAAAAAAAATGAATGAATATTTTTTTACATGATGATCATTTATAAAGAGTAGCATACAAATATATAGCTCTTTTGGATGCATGAATCAAGGAGATATTTACAAGAGGTATGAGTTAACTGTCAATCACTTTTTGATGAGTTAACTTAGTCTAACTGAGACAAATGTGGCCTTGACTAAATAGAGGTGACACCTAACTACTACCAATCAAGATTTAATGAGGTAATGGATGCACTTGTATATCTTAAGTCAAGGTGAACACATGTCATTATTGACTACTTAGGTGAGAATAATTAAATATTCATAATATTCTAGGCTAACTTATTAATTGGTGCAAAATTATCACACTTAGGATTTGACATATTCAATGTGACTAAAAATTACACCAAAATTCTTAAAATGTAGTCACTACTATTTTAAGGGAAAATTTCATATTAGATACATTATTCTTTATTCATTTTATAGTACATTGCATTTCTCTAAAAAATAAGTAGCGAGCAATTGCAAGGGATTGAAATTACATACTTGTGATAAAGTTACAATCTTTAGTATAAGCTATGATTCTCCCATCATCAAAAAACTCAAAAGGTTCAAATTTTAAATTGTCTAAAAAATATGAGTTAACATCTACATGCAAAATTAATAAATAATCATTTTATTTTTGGAAAGATTTTTTTTAAAACCAAGAAATATTTAAGGGTGATAGTCTTTTTTCTATTGGAAAATTTATTTATCTCTCATCTTTTAGAGGAAATGTGACTGTCTTTTCTTCATTATTTTAATATTGATGTGGCATTAAATATTCAATTAGTCAAATATGGGGGTAGACTATTGAATAAGAACTTGTGAAAAATGTTAAGTTTTGTGATTTGAGTACATTTTTTCTTTATTTTATTTATTTTTATCTACTAAAACTATTAATGTAGGTTAGTGGTGCCAAGAAATATTCCACCTTCTCATGATTGGTGTCACTAGTAGATATTTTTATATTCTTGAAGTGGAGAGAAGCTTTAAAAGCTAACAATAAACCTACAATTTTCAAAATAATTCACAAAAAAAATCACTATGAAAGAAATTACCATTTAATGATAATTTTATATTCTATTTTTCTTTACCTCTCTCTCTCTCTCTCTCTCTCTCTCTCTCTCTCTCTCTCTCTATATATATATATATATATATATGGACACAAAAAAAGTACCCCTTTTACTTTTTCTTGTTTTTTCCCTCCTTGTGCTTATTTCGCTTGATTTTACCTTGATTTAATATTGAAATGTGGCCCACACATTCACATTAGGTCTTGAATCTTTATGAATCTTTAAGACTTTATGATATCTTGTAAAGGTGTTGTAAAGTGTTGTAAGACATTGTCACACTTTTCTAGACTCTTCTTATTATAATTCACTTACATACCCCCATTTTTATCACTTACCAAGTCTTATTTTAAAGTGTTGTAAAGTCTTGTAACAAACTTTCATGCTTTTCTAGAATTTTCATCACCAAATACACCTTTCTTATGCTTTATTTGGCCCCTTTATGCACTTACAAGCCTTAATTAAGTGTATTTTTTAGTACAAACCCAACAAACATCATTTAAAACAACTTAATTCTTGACACCCATTCACATGCCTTGAGTGGGACCCATTCACCGAGGGTGGCAAATAAGTCCCTCTTGGCACAAAATTCAAAATAAACTTAATTACCGGTTGGTTTTTATTCCTAAAGACCTAAGGTTGGCCTGTGATGTTGTATTTTTGGGAAATTAGGGCATAGGTGTGTATAAATACTTGATTTTCTATTCATTTTAACCCCCATTCATTCAAGTATTCATTCTTATATCTAATATATCTAAGCATTCACTTAAGCATCATTGAATCATTTAATCAAGCAATTATCAAGCATCTTGGAGCACCCAACCCATTGACATATCTTTAGACTTCAACAACAAGGGTTTGGTGAGTTTATGACATTTGCATGTTATTTTTTCATCATTCCTTCCTTATTTATTTCATTATCGAGGGTTTGATTACCAAAGTGGGGTTTGACCAAGGATAACCCCTATACTCTAACCCTTAACCATTTTTCCCCTCTTTGCATGTGTGTTTGCAGGTCTTGTGGGTAGATTTGTCAAGGAGAGAGGTGTTGAAAAGTGATCAATAAGTCATCAAAGTTATCAAAGTAAACATAACCCTAATTGGAGCTTGAAGACCCTTTTTAGCCCGTTTTCTGCAGATTCATATCCGGTAACCTGATAAATAGAAAAGTATAGACCAGGACCCACAGAGTTGACCTTGGCCTTTGCAGATTTTTGTAGGTGGACTGATTCCCCATCTATGGCGAATGAGTCCCACTGCCAGGTTGGAAAAATAGTTTTCTGAAGTTTTCAGTTCCCAACATCTCGAAACCTGTTCTGACAAATTTTACTAGAAGCAGGACTGATTCACCATCTGTGGCGAATGAGTCCCAATAGGAATCAGTATTGAATTCTGTAGTATTCCATAACCTTCCCAAATCTTCTTTCAGTTTCCAGGTACACCCCATTGAGTTTCATTCAATTTTGTTTGCATTTGTGTATGTTTCTAGTTCATGTTTGCATACAACATTGTGTTTTCCAACACTTTGCATTTCCTAGTTTACATTCAATAATTGATCTATTTCACTATTTTTCTACATTGATCTATTTGATTAGTTTTCTACATTTAGTTTATCTCATCTAAGCATATTGCACCCACATCACATCCATCTTTGACTGTAATATTGCATTTTGGCCCCAAATCTTTACCCTTTTAGGTGAAAAATCCTAGAAGGGTCACAAGTATTTTGGGTTGCCAAAATCTTTGGTTATAATATATATATTCACTACCTCTTTCTCTATCCCTTTCCCACTCTTCATGTAATTGCAACCTGTAGTCTCATTGTAGCCTCCTTTATGCCTTTTGTGGTAATATATATGAGAGACACCAAAAGAGAGAGGGAGAGGGAGGGAGAGAGGGAGGGAGAGAGAGAAGATTTAGGGAGAGAGAGAGAGGATCAAATGGAGTTAGAGAGAGAGGTAGAAAGAGAGGATGAGAAAAGGTAAGGAAGAGAGGAAAAGAGGCAAGTAGGGAGAGAGAGATAAGTGTGTGAGAGAGAGAGAGAGAGATAAAGAGAGAAGTTAGGGAGATAGATTGAGTTATGGCTCATCATCACTAGATTGAGAAATGAAATTGAGAAACTAAGTTTTATTTCAACACATTAACCAAAAGCATAAAAAATAACACATTCTAACAATCCAAGAAGAATATAACTCAATGCATTAGTCAACCTAATGTCATGAATATATTTTTTTATTATAGGTGATTCTTCAGGAATCCTTTAGATGAAGATATATGATTATTATAGGTAGCCCTTCACCAATAATTTGGATAAACATATATGGTTAGTATGGGTGTGTCTTCACCAATCCTAACCATAGAATAATTGGTCTCTACTCTTAATCAAATGGCCACTAAGAAGAGTCCTAGTATGGGTGACCTCCTAATGGAGTTGTATAGCTCAATATTTAGTTATTTATGTTACACCCCATTGTGTTATTACTTATTTACTATTACTTTGATGAGTTAAAATGCTTTAATACATGATCATATTTTGTATATTTTGATCAATGGAAAATGTGATGAATGAATGTGTAATGTAATATGATACTTTGAATATTCTGAAGAGGAAAATATATGATGCATATGAATGTAATGTTATCGGCTAACTTCTATTGTGATGCACTAAGTTGGATGCAGGAAAAGAATCGAGCCTCTGAAAGAGAGGGGTATTATCACTTAGGAGAAGAGCTTGGTTTGGTAGCCCTTAATGTGCCTATTTGATCTATCACACACTCACATCCTAGTTGGTCAAGTTGAGTCAAGTTAGTTCGGGAATTGGTAAGTAAACCTTTGGTCATAGTTTGGGGATGATTTGTAATGGTTTTGGTTTAGTCTTTGATCTCTTGACTGTTTATTAGTTTGGATTACAGGACTAAATCTTTGTATTGAGTATAAGTTCTTTGTTTATTTATATATATATATTAATCGATGAGTATATATATAGAATTTATATGTATGTGGTTGTGATAGCTCATACATATGAGTATATACATGTGTATGTATACGTAGGTAGGAATACTTAGGCATACTCATATATGGATATATCATATGCATGAGAATATCGACTGGACATATATGACATATATATACATAAATTAAATATATATACTAATCAATGAATATGTAAATAAGTGTTTTTATGGAAACTAAAACAATGATATATGTATATATAATATATATGTTTATATGCATATGAGTACGTTAATGTATGCATATATACATACATAAATTTATATATATATATATATATATAAATATATAATTGTTAATATATTTAAATGACAATCAATGATTTTACTATATATATATTATAATGATGGCATTATAACATATATATGTATATATATCTCCTTTATCTATGTTAATTGTTGAATTGATTAACTTAGATATTTCAAAGAAGTTATGTTTTCTCTTCAATAACATTGTAACACCTATGTTTAGAAGGCGATGAGAGGGAGTGGGTGTTTGAATTGGTGTGAAGGCATGGTTGAGCAAGACATAGATTTTGATGCAGAGGATGAGGAAGATGGTTTTTTTGGTTCGCATGTGGCTTCCTCTTGCCTTGCAAACCTTGCTTCATGTGTTCTACATGTGGCTTGTGTTGTGTTCAGGATACAAGAGAATCTCCTTGATGTGCGCTTGTAGTTCCTTATGGAGGTTCTAACTATGGAGGGGTATATCCTTGACTTTGATTGGTGTGTTGGGGTAGTTGTTATGTTTCTCATTCCATCCCTATCCTTGTCTCCTTCGTTCATGGCTTCCCATTGCTCTCTTGGGTTCTCTTCGCTTCTTCTTGTTTTGGGGTCTCCTTTTGGTGACCTTTGCTCTTGGGGTTTGGTGGCTACTCTTAGCATCCTTGTTGGAAAGTGGTGGTCCCCATGGGTTTATTCTATGGAGTTTTTTTGGCCTCTGTATGGTTTTCACTAGTGTGTTGGGGTAGATGGCATGCTTAATTTTTTGGCCTAATCCTTGTCTTTTTCCTACAAGGTTTGCTCCTTCCTTCTCGGGTTCCTTTTTTGTTGGTATTTGTTGATCTCTGTCCCCCTGCGGACCTTTTCTTTATTGTTCTAGCTAGGATTTTTGGGGCACTCGAGCTACAAGAGGTCCTTCTCATTATTTTCTCTTTGGCGAATGGTGTGAGGCTTGGGTTTCTGGTTGTCGAAGTTCGTTTGGATTTTTGGCCTCATTTTGGGGAGGCTGTTGTGCTTCATTTTTTGGTTGGATCTCTATGTTTCTCCTATATTGGGTCCCTTTTTCTTCCCTTTCTTCAGTTGGGTGATGGCGGTTGTGCTCCTATTTTGTTGCATCGTGGGTCCTTGGTAGTGTGTGGGTTGCAGGGGTTTTTTCCCTCCTAGGTGTTTGGTGTGAGGGTTGGTTTTCCTATGGAAGTATTGTGTTTGGATTGTTGGCTATATCCTGTCCCTAACTGGCATGTTGGGGAGGATGTTGAGCTTTATGTTTTGGCCAACTTTTTCCTGTCTTCTTTTGTAGGTTCTCCTTTCCTTTCCATCCTTCTATTGTTCATTGGTGTTCTTGCACCTTTGATGTTTTTGGGGGTTTGTGGGCCTTTCAAAGAGGATATTTCACTGCTTTAAGGCCTCGTTGTTTGGTCTTTTTTAGAGCATCCTTTTGGTTTCTTTTTCTCTTGGAGAGTAGTGGTTGTTCATTTCTTGGTGGTTGCTATAGTGGGCTTGGTCATTTTGGCTACGTTATCTCTATTAACCCAGAAGTTTCTATTTTGGTTGAAAGTTACTTTGATCCCCTATTGGATGGTGAAGCTTTTATGGTTGAAAGGGGATATTATTTTTTATTGGCAAGAAATCTCTTTCTTGTGGTGGTATTGCTTAGTGGTTGTGGATGTTTCGTTGCTTGAGTTTTTTTATGGATGTGGTGGTTGCTCGTATTATTACTATTTGGGTGTTGGTTGAGCGATATATTATGCTCTTCCTAATGACATGGTTGTCTTTGGTACTAGAGGGAGTTATTTCTTCCGTTTGGTTGTTGATAGGGATGTTTTTCACGGTCTTCTTGTTGCTCCTAACACTTAGTCTACCAAAGGATGTTATGTATGCCTTTTTGTTGAAGTCTTGGCATTCTACTGGGTTCTACAATCATTTTCTCCTATGGAGGTGGAGCCCTCTCCTTTTGAGGTGGAGTTGGGTATTGTGGATATGGTTGAAAGCTATCCTTTCTGGTATCCTTCTCTATTATTCTTATTGAGGTGGAAGCTTATCCTTTTGAGGTGCAGGTTGAGGTGGCTGGAGATTTCGGGCTTTGGTGGAAAGGGTGTTCATGTCGTGCCCACTCCAATAGAGGGGAGCTCTCTCCTTTTGAGGTGGATATTGAGTTGGCCTTCTGGGTTATTAGGTGTTTCAATGGGATTCTTGCTTCCCTTTTTATTTTGAACTTAGGGAGCTCTTGTTTCCTCCTTTTTCTTGGATCAGTGCCTCCTACTTTGAGCGGTTGGTTTGTTGTTGCCTGGCTGTTACAGGTTGTTTAGTTGCCTAGCTGATTCAGGTGGTTTATGTTTGTAGTTAGGGTTCAAGTTCCCTACCAAAACCTAGTTGTATAGGGTTTTAGGTTCCCTTCAAAACATGATTTGTGTAGCTTGAAGTGCCTTGTCTATCTTTTGGAGGTTTTTGCTGTTGGGTTGTTGATTGTATGTGTTTTATCTATTTGTAGCATTCTTTTGTAAGGGTTTCGAGTTCCTGGAAAACCCATTTGAAAAGGGTTTTAAGTCCCTTCAAAACCTATTTTTCCCAATTATTCAAAATGTATATACATTAATATATATATAATGTTTATATATATTGGAAATTTTATAAAGTAAACCTTAGCACATATATAATGTGAAACATATAAAAGGTGAATGGCTTGTATAAAGCCAAGCAACATGATAATCATATGTTGCATATATATAAAAAATATACATGAGGATTTTTAAATGCAAATAAAAGTGCATAGTATGTGGCACATAGTATATAATGTATCGTTTGCAAAGTGAATGGCATTTAAGAAAGTATGGGAAATGCTTAAAACATGTGCTATGAAAAATTAAGGAGATGCATTTTATTGTAAAGTTGTTGATTATATTAAAACCAACACGCAACAATAAAGGGTGTGTAATATGTAATATGTTGTGCAATATTATGAAACTTATAAAGAAAATAGAAGTCAAAGTGCTGAAAAGCCACACATAAGCTAAATAAAAATATATGACTTTGTCAAAATCCATGAGCTAGTTGAAGCTTGGAAAGAAGACAACTTTGTATGAGGTGATCCCACAATACTGGTTTACAATTTTTGACCAAAATGGACACTAAAATATTTTTTTCTAACTAAATCTTCACTTTTAGGCACTTATAGCGATTGAGCGAGGAACACAGAAGATGATGAAGCCAGTGATTTGTGACATTTTTACATTAGATTCTAAATATAGTTTTCAAAAATTGGTATCAATTGCACTTCTTTTCCACTATATTGAAAACCTTTTTTTTTTCATGCAACAACATTTTAAAGAATTGGCCTTCCATTATGTGCTTTTTTCCATGAAGGATGAAATTTAATTCTTTGAAATTGAATTTTGTAGCTCAATATCTAGTGCTTCAATTGGTTAGAATGGTATTTTATTGAATATTTTTTCCTTAATCAAGTTTCAAGTCAAATAATTACAATTGAGACATAGGTGGATTGTATATGTAACACAATATGTATCAAAATTCAATTTATTTTTTTGTTGGATAAGGACTTCTTCAATATAGGTGCACTCATATTTTCAAAAATGATAATGTTATTTTTCATGTTGCAAAAAGCAGAGCAATTTTTGGTGAAAAACTATGTTTAATAAAACTAAAAATAGCTCGAATAATAAAACCAAATAATAAAATTTTATTAAGTTGGTTCGCTTCATTCTGAGACTACCATCATCTAATTGGGTCTGGGCTCCTGTTTTGTCCTCTTTGAGCTTCAAAGGGAAAAAATTTGATGTTTTTATATGTACCAAAGAGTGGAAAGGTGGGAAAAGGGTGGTTCATTCGAACCCCTAGGGGTTCGCTCTTACCTAGGTTCATTCAAACCCTGGTTCATTCAAACCCCTTTCAAAAAGGGTTTTCCTTTGTGTTTTTTGGCGAGAATGGTGGGAAGTTCATTGACTGGGTTCTCTCAAACCCTAGTTCTAGCAAACCCTCTTTTGGTTCGTTCGAACCCCAAAAATGAAATTTTTTTCCATGGGGTCATTTTTTTCAACTTTTCCTTCCTCACTCCAATTGTAAACCACTTTTGTGGGTTCACCCTATGGTAACCACAATGCCAATAAGAAACCTATAAGTAAATATTTTTGTGTTTGACATAGTAAAAGAGTTGTTGTTGTCAGTTGAAAAGGGTGACTCAGCCATTATTAGAGAGACTAAAAATGTAGGGACTATATATGTGTTTGCATATCAACTATTTGAGCAGCCACATTTTACTTCATTTGGATTAGTCCACTCATTTAGAAGAGAAGTTTGTTTTTGTTATTAAGTGGTGGTAGTTGGAAGAGAAAAGGTGGCAGATTGTAGAGCTTGTTTGTAGTAATAAGTTTCTCAATTTTTAGTATAAGTAGAGGTATCTTCTTATCCTTTTGGTCATTCATTTTTTATCTTTCATTCATTCTTTTGAAGTTCATTGTTGTAGTTTTCTATGCAAATAGGTTGTTGAGTGCATTAGTAAGAAAAGAGAGATTTCTTTGTGAGTTTGCATTTTGTTGAGAGTTTTGAGAAAGGCTAGGATTGGAGATAGGTTTATCATAGAAGGAGCAGCAAGCGTGATTGTGGGAATTAAGCTTAGAAAGCGATATCTTCATTGGGAGCTATAATTCTAGACGTGCTAATTTTACTTCTCTATTCTTTCTATGTTCAAATCGTAATTGGTTATGAATGCAAGTGTTTAAGGAAAAGGTGAATTATATGTTATATTGAGATTGCTTTCATGAAATTTGATTATTTCTTATTTTGTTGAGCTTGCATGATCTTTGGTGAATTCATATTTTGGTGAAACCTTAAAT
>VDFB02216253.1:0-12186 GCA_007258455.2 Sequoia sempervirens
GAGAGGGGAGGGGTACGACCTACGCTGTCCCTCCCTTCGCCCAAATAATTTATATATATATATTTTTTTAAATTTATTTTATTTTGTATTTTATTCAATATACAGGGTGTCCTTGCACGGGTATGGCCACAGGTTCGGCCAAAACGAAAATTCGATCCACAGTTTCATTAAAAATATAACATATAAATGTATTTATATATATATATATATGTGTGTGTGTGTATATATATACTTCTATAAGAATATATATGTATATATATATATATATATACATTTATATATATATATATATATAGATTTATCAAGATTTCCTTTGTAAGAGACTGATCATTAAAAAAACTGTATATATATTATATATATATATATATCTCAAGATTTATATATATATATATGAATATATATTCAAAAACTCATCTGTTTTAGAGGGGGAAATAATTTTTCAAACACAAAATTATAAAACATATTGAACATTTTCAGAAACCAGTTTAATTTCATTTCCAAATGCTTGCAACCCAAAACATTCCTAAAACCCCACTAAAATTCTTTTCTTTCCACTGACAAACATATTTATTTATTTATTTTCTTTGAATCAGGACAACTAAAGAATAAGAAAATGGAACCTGGGGCCCTACACTGTTGAAAATTTGATGAAGCTTTGGTTGATCCCAATATCCTTTTCGAAGAGCTCTCGTTCTTGCCTTCAAAACCTCTTCACTAGATTCCCTTGACCAATCTTCTAATCTAAAATTTACTTCAGAAGGACCTCTCTTCCAGAACAATGAAAAGCTAAAATAATTTACTACAGAAGAAGAACAAGGGAAAATTCCATTCCCAAAACTCAATATTTTATGTAACTTTTGTTAATTTCCCGTGAATGAAAAATCTCACAAATTTTCTATTAAATAAAAATATATCTTCTTCTCTTTTTGAAAGCTCCAAAAAACCAACTTAAAAGAAGTTTTCTAATTTTATTCCCAGCTTTACAACCAAAACTCAACACTCATTGGTCATTTTTATCTTTTCTTTCTTTTCTTGATTTTTTTCTATTTAACAACACTTTTTTCTTTTTAATTATGATTTTGCAAGCTTTACTTGTAATTCACACAATTTAATATCTTTAATTAATTTATTTCATAATTATCCTCAACATACTTATTTAATTAAATTATCAAAATACTAATTTTAAATAATTTAATTTACACTTTTAAATAAATCACATGACTTTTAATATAAGAATTTTATATTTTAATACAAATTATTCCAACACTATTATAAAAATTTATTAACATCATTTAATTATATAAATAACATCATACAAAACACCAACATAAAATAAATACCAAAAGTACACTCACACAAACCACTAAAATAAATTGCAAAAATGACAAAAGTCAAAGACACACAATACCACTCAATCAGGACGGTTTGACAAACATGGGATGGGGTGACTTCCTTGTCATCTCTATTTCAACATTATGCCCGTTGGGTTAAATTGATGCTCGCCCTGTCCTGCCGAAGCAGGTGGAATCGAGACTCTGTACTTGCAATTCCTGCATACAAACAAAGTGTGTACAACATGTATATATATATATATATATATATATATATATATAATAAAAAACATCACATTGTGAGAAGGAATTGCAACGTAGTAGGGCACTCGTAAATGAGTGGTGCTACAATGTCCTCTCACCAAATCTATACTAACAATTACAACATTAGATAAAAGTAACATTGCTAAACTAACTGATCACATCAGAAAAATAATTACTAAACCACTGCATCACAATGAATTACTGAAATCAAATTAAACATCACCAAACCAAATGTAATCATAATGTCATATCAAAAATCCATGTCATCAAATGAAGTAGCATAATCACCAAGCAGTCTAAATATCCAATCACTAACCAACATAAATAGTAACTATCAAAGTCTCAAAGTATCAAACAAAAACATAGAAAAATAACAAGTGCAAACAACAACATGAGGGGTATTACAAAGAGTTTGTATTTTCCACAAGAATCTAAATTTTTTCATGTGTTCAACAGAGTTTTCAAATTGTTTCCAAACAAGTTTTCAAAATTGAAAATGCAAATTTTCAAAATAATAAACAAGGAAGAACCTGTGATCTGAAGCTTGAAGAAGAAAAGTTGAGCTTCCCTGCAAGATAATTTTTCCAAAGCTCTTCCAAAATCTTCACCCAAATCCAATAATGCATCCTCAAAACAACCAACCCTCCATTCTTTTTGCAGCCATATATATTCTTTTCAAAATGAAATATCTTCCCCAAATTAAGTCAACTTCCTCCAAATATCCCATCCACCATAGTTATTACTCCCTCTATGCATTTTGGAGATATTTTGCTTTTTTGAAAATTTAAAACCAAAATTTCTTTTCAACATGACTTTATTACTTTTTTAAAAAAAAAAATCTATTTCAAAAAGGAATTTGAAACTTTTAAAATTTTCTTTTTCAAAAATCATTTAACACTTCTAATTCCCAAAATGGATATCTTAATTCATTTCAACACAATTAATTTAATTAATCAATAAAATAAATCTAATCCAAGATTAGATTATGTTATTAATTAAATTAAATTAATTAATAAATAAATAACATTTCTAACATTTATAACTAGATAAATTTAATAAACAACTTAAATACATAGAGCCATTTATTTACCTTTTCCAACTTGCAATTAAATAAATCAAAGAGAGATGAACAATCATAGAAACAGCAATCAGCTTCCGTGACAACACACACTATGACTGGGGTGATGACTTGATGTAGGGAGCATCGGTGGTGTGAGGGCAATCTTGCATCACCCAAAAAGATGCTTTCCATTTATGTTCATGTTGTTTTCTTTTTGTAGATGTTTTTGCATTTCTGGATACCCTTTTCGTTGAATAAGAGTTTCCAACTTTTAGAATTGTTTTTCTGCTTTTTCTGCTCAACTGCTATTTTTAGCAGGTGGCAATTTTAAGGCATGAGAAGAAAAAAATTTATGGGAAGGTTCTTGATGGAAAAATAAGCACTCTGGCGAAAGAATCAGGTCAAGATCATTTCTGGTTTAAAAGTTATTCAAGTTCACAGTTTACGCTTTTGCCACTGAAAAACCGAGTCGGTTTGAGGCGCGGTCTGTCACGGGCCAAAAATCGTCAAAACTAGCGAGGCGGGTTCTTAGCCGCGTTCTTCCTCGAAGACAACTTTCGGTGCAAGCGGTTAGCTTGAGAGTCGGATCAAAAGTTATGACTTCCAAAAATTGGCCGATTTTTGGAAAATTGCCAATTTTTGAATTAGGACTTAGTTTTTTTATTTCAAATTGTAATTTTAGCGCCAAACCATCAAAAAAATCTTATCTTGAATGTTGTTTTTGGTTCTAAACCAAAAGGGGTCTATTTATGGGCTAGTTTCTGATTTTTGAGTAACTTTTTGGGAAAAGAAGTTTGCATGTTGTGAAAGGGGGATCTGGGTAATTTTCTATAAGTCTGTAATTTGCATGTATCACAGAGCTCGAAGATTTGTGATCCTCTGCATGTAAGAGTTTCATATTTTAAGAAAATATTATTACGTATTTTGTGAGTGTATTTACGTATGCCGGTTTGCTCCTAAGTCGCTGACTTGACCTGCGAAAAACCTAGCTACTATCTACCAATCCAAATCTTGTTGGCCAATGGAATGCTCAAACTGTGAAACCAAGTGGGTCGATGTCACGTACGTCAGCCTAGAACAAAGGTATGTTGAACATATACATATATATATATATAATATGATAAAACACATCATGAAGAGGAAATCTCATAATCGTAGGGCGCTCGCAAGCAAGTGGTACAATCCTGTCCCCTTCACCAATACAAAATTACTAATTGACGATTCTAACATCAATAATATACTCAAAAACATAAACATCATTAATTAAATATCCTTAAGATAATTCAAAGCATGCCATAATGATAACATCAAAATAAAATACCATCACATCAAAATATAACATTCACATCGCTTTACAGTTTGCGATCAAATAGTAACCAAGTACCATAATCAAAGTATAATGGAAACAAAGCTTAACAAAGAACAAAACACTGTCCGATCAAAAGAGCACAAAATGGAGGGGTGCTACATATTCTTACTTGTAAATTTTTAGTAGCTTAATTTTAAAACCCATAGAACGAGTATGTATACATTTCTATGTTATTTTGTAACTCTTGTTGTAATTGAATGTCTCTTTTAAAGTTATTTGTTTTCCATATTTTGTTGTTTCTATGTGTTGTTTGATAGGTTCCCTTGGTGAGGCTGCTACATGAGATGTAGTATTGTGTTTAGGTGGTTAGAAATGCCATCATATCACTCTTTTATACCATAGGGAAAAAGATTTTAATTTACATACTCAGTCTAGGAAAGTTTTATTTAGGACATTTCTAACTCTTCTCTAGGAAGTTTAAGGTATTACTAGTTGATGTGTCTCTAGGGTTGACGAATTTATGATTCATCAATGGGTATCCAAGATCAATTAAATTTCCTTCCCATCATATATTAGTCTCCTAGTTTGACTATAAAGAAAATAATTCACTAAATAATTTTAGTCAAAACGAAAGTATTTAACCAATGT
The DNA here is from genome assembly GCA_007258455.2 of Sequoia sempervirens. Taxonomy (NCBI): domain Eukaryota; kingdom Viridiplantae; phylum Streptophyta; class Pinopsida; order Cupressales; family Cupressaceae; genus Sequoia; species Sequoia sempervirens. The sequence continues at coordinate 4,613 of VDFB02216253.1, forward strand.
AGACTATAATATACTTTAATCTAATAATACACTCTAATTGTACCCTCTAGTCTTACTTCTATTTAATACATTAGATTTTACAATAATTTTCAAGTCCCATCTCTAAGGTAGGTTAACAAATGTAAAGCACATGAAACTAGTGGATTGTCAAATCAATAATTAACTACACATTTAGACACAAGAAGTCATTTAACCAAGATTTAACTCATAAATTAGCACATGAACCAAGTTGTCTAGTCTCAAGTTCCTTGGTCTATGGGTCTAGACTCTTGCTAAATAACATCTATGTATTATTTCTTTAAGTTTATACTCATCTAAGTATTTATTTAACTATAAATAAAATATTCATAAAATATTTAAAGCATAAACTTAAATTAAATTATACTATTTTCTAAACTTAATTTCTAGTTTTCTTGTTTAATATAAAACTGTCCACTTTCTTCTCATAGAATAATCTATCTAAATTTATCGTATATATTAATTAACAACTAAAAATGAAATTTAATAAGTTGAACTAACATTAATTTATCAAATTAAATCTAATATATTACACCTTACTAAAATTTCATGTATATATATTACATTCGACAACTTTAAGAAATTGTATTGCAAGTTTTTGGATTTAACTGTGTATGTTAGTCAATTAAAATTAAAATTATATTTGACATCTTCAAAAAAATTAAAATTAAAATTAAAAGAAATACTTCTATATTATTAGTCACTTAACTTTTTTCCAATTATCTAACCAAATTGATTACAAGGATTAACTTTAAAATTTAAATTTATGGAATATTTTTATTTTATCTAATAACCAACTCAATTAATGAATTTTCTTTTTGATCCCATAAATTTCATTTCAGAATGCATTGTTGAAGTTTCAATTTCTTCATTTTAATTATATTGTGTTATTTTCATTGTTTGTTGTTCCAGGTTTTGAGTTTGATTTTCTCAGATTTGAATGTGTTGCAGAGGGAGGCTCTCCAATAACTTTTCTATTTTTTCATTTTAGTTACAGAACAAATTCGTGTAATCTTTGCACATATGTGATTCTTCTATCTGCTAATATATGCATGTGTTTTTATATATGAAATCTTTTTCTTGTCTAGAGAACAAATATTTTATTTTTCTATTTTTGATTTGTAGAGAGAACGATTCATTTTCTCAACTCTCTTCATATAATTACAATCTGAAAATTCTTTTTATACATATATATTTTATATATTTGTCTTCATAGAATAGGTAAATTCCTTTGTTCTTCCAAATCACAAAGTACAAAATTGATGCTTGCAATTATGAGGCGGTTGTGTACACATTTCAGTGTAGACATTAATATTTGAAGGTAGGGTTATATATTAAAAAAAATAAAAAATTGTTGAAGACTGAGCCCCATCTAAGGGCGGCGACCCCTTGGTCGCAGTCTCCTTTGTGGGGGTTGTGGCCAAGACTGTCGGCCTTGTGGTGGCCACCAAAGGGGGCGGACCACAAGTCACTTCCCCCTCAAACATTAGTATATTAAATTTTATTTATTTATTTTTTAAGTTCTAAACTTTTTTAAAATTTTCAAGTTATAATCATGTTTATAAAAGAGTTTATTTTATATCAAACATTTATTTCAAAGGAAATTAGAAAAAATGATTTCTTGAGTATGACTATTTTTGTCATTCAACTTTGACTTTGAATTACCAAGTGGCATTATAAGGATATATTACAATTTTCTTATTTATGTTAAGTTTGTTTTACACAAGTTACAACTAGCAATCACACCTTGGTGTGCAATAGGCACACCGAAGAAGTGTGGAAGGTGAATTAGGGAATTTTTTGGTCTATTTTTTACATACATTTGTGTAGTATACACAAGGTCAATTGGTAGGCCATTTAGAAAATGATGTTGTTTGTGTAAAAAGGTCTCAATGGAGAAGTGATAGCTTCAAATCAACTATGCATCTTGCTTATAGGGATCCAAACACAACAAAAATAAAACCTCTAAATTAGGAAGATAATAAGGCTCCATTACCAATAGGCTCATGTTATGTTTGCAATAGGGAGAGAAGGATAGAGAGGGAGATATGGGGATAGAAAGAGGGAGAGATAGAGTGGGGGGAGAGAGAGAGGTAAGGAGATAGAGATAGATAGGAAGTTAGAGATATAGATGGAGATGGGGGAGAGGGATATGGAGAGGAGAGGGAGAGATAAAGAGAGAGGACAAAGGGATAAATAGAGATGGAGATGGAGAGGGATATGGAGAGGAGAAGGAGATAAAGAGAGGACACAGGATAGATAGATGGGAGAGATAAATATACAGAGAGGGACAAAGGAGGGAGACGATGTGGAGAGATATAAACATATAGGACAAAGATAGGCGATTTATAGAGAGGGGTAGAGAGAGATGGATTGATAATGAGATAGAGATAGAGGGAGATATGTAAGAATTTAAATATGGAGAGATAGAGATAGAGATAGAGCTAGAGATAGGGATAGAGAAACAAGGAGTGTGTGTGCATGAGTAAGAGAGTGATATGGAGATATATATATAGATAGAGATGGAGGGAGATGGAGGGAGAGAAATAGAGATAGGAGAGAAGTAGAGATATAGAAAGAGGAAGGATAGGAGAGGGAGAGATGAGAGATAGGATAAAGGAGAGATAGAGATAAATAATATAACTTGGGAAAGATAGGAAAGGTGAGAAAGAGACAAAGACAAAGACAAAGATAGATAAATATATAAAGGGAGATATGGAAGGAGAGAGGAAGAGGGGAGAGGGAGATAGAGATAGAAAGAGGATACAATGAAAGAGGGGGGATGGAGAGAGAAACATAAAGACATAGGATGATATATAGAGAGAGGTAGAGAGAGGGATATACATAAAGAGAGAGAGATATGGAGGGACATTGAGCAAATAAGAGAGAGAGAGAGATAGAGATAATGAGATATATAGAGAGAGAGGGATAGAGATAAAGATAGAGATAGAGATAGAGATAGAGATAGGGAAGGAGAAAAAAAGAGTGTGTGTTTGAGTGAGAGAGATGTAGAGAGGGAGAGATAAATATAAATAGATAGAGATGGAGGGAGAGAGGGAGAGAAATAGAGAGAGGATAGAGAAGTTTAGAGATATAAAAAGAGAGATTGATAGGGAGAGAGGGATAGATATGGATATAAAGAGGGATATAGATAGGGAGAGAAATAGAGAGGAAGATAGAGACGAAGATGGAAAGATAGAGAGAGGGAGAGATGGAGGGATATAAAGATAGATATAGGAAGCTATATAGAGAGAGGTAGAGAGATGGAGACATACATAGAGAGGTAGGGAGAGGTACATATGGGGAGATATATATAGAGATATATGGGAAGAGAAAGAGAGATATATCTTTATAATATCTCTATCTCCCTCTCTATCTTTATATTTTTATTATCTCTCAATCTCTCTTCCTCTCTCCCCTATTTATCTCTATGTATGTCTTCCTCTCTCCCCATCAACTTTGCCTTTTCTCTCTCTGGTTCATTCTATACTTCCCCTTACTATTTTTCCCATCCCTATTTATCTCCCTCCCTTCCACTTTCATCTCTTGATCTCTAGATATATATATATTTGTCTCCCATTTGTCTATATCTCTCTTTATCTCTATCTCCTTCTATGTGACTAAGGTTCATCTGCATGTCTCCTCCTCCTCTTACCCCTATCTTTCTCCTCCCTTCTTTATCCTCTCCCATCTCTATCTCTATCTCTTCATATTTTCTCTCCCTTTATATCCATAAATTCCATTTTGTATCTCTATATCTTTTTATCTCTTGTATCTCTTTGTATCCCTCTCTATTTCTCTATTTCTCTCTCTTTATTTTCTTTGTATCTATGTATCTATTTTCCTCCTAAGTGTGTAATGGGTACACTAAAGAGGTTTTGTGAATTATCGTGTCCTTAATCAAATAACATGATACCCTGAGCATAACTCCCTAGGGACGTACTAGATCCTTGAATTGTTGGCATGAAACAACTAATCAAAATTTTCCTTCTCTCTCACTCACTCTATAATTTTGAATTTATATTTTAAGTTTAAAATTCATTTTATTATATAAATTATAACAAAAATCTAAAATAGAATTATTCTAAAATAATTAAAGTTTTTTTTTTTTTGATAAGTACTACCAAAGGGGGTAGCTCCCTCAAAATTGATTATATAAGCCATATGGCATCAATGATAGAGACATCCTTTACCGACCACAATAAGCTCTAATTGGGTACCAAATTTGATGAATTTGACACTGTTATTATCCTTTTATGCTCCAATCATGTAGAGAAACCTTCTAGAGTTATAGCTTGAACTTCTCCAGATTTTGGCTGAGTATGCCCAAAGCAAAGCTTGAGTTCGTCACCAAGGAACAAAGTGTCGAAACTAGCACACACCAAAGCACCTTTTTCCAATCGTAGATTGGTACATATGCCCAGTTCACCTTCCAATTCATAACTATCCAACACGAGAATTGCAATAAGAGAACGTCTATCACCTAGGAGGCCATCTTGGCCCATACTTCTAGGCTTAATTGGGATTCATATTATCCATGGTAGATTCCAGACCAGATTTCTTTGTGGATGATAGTTTGTACATGTCTAAATGAATGCAAGCTCGCAGATCGACCAAAATTGTATTGGAATTGAAAACCACCTCAGAAGTATCCATCCCCATTGACACCCCTAGATTTTCCAAGTAATCCACAGCTGAGTTGGCCACGCGGTAGACATGATCGATGGTATATTTGTCCAATTTTTTCAACAAGCTCCTGATGTTGATCAGGGCACCATCCAATTTCCAACTTTGCGTCATATTTTTTATTACTACATTAACAAAAATTAGTGAGTCTCCCTCAATCTCTAACTCCTTATATCCTTTTTCTATGCACAGGTTCAGATCGTGAGAAAGAGTGACAAACTCTGCCTCATTGTTAGTAGCAACACCAATACTACAAGTGAGTGCCCAGATACACTTACCATGCCAGTCATGAATTATGCAACCTATTCCAACTTCACTGAGATTACCCTTTGATGCGCCATAAAAATTGATTTTGTAGCAATCCTTCCTAGGTGGTATCCAATGCGCATCTAATCATAGCTTCCTCTTCTCAAACAATCCAATAGTTGGTGGCTTGAGATTAATCCAAGATTTTTGAATCTGATTGTCCCAACTTGTGAACTGTGTGTCTTTGGGCCTAAACTTGGTCAAGTTTACCACCTCACAAATTCCCTCCTCAATCCTTCTGATTATAGTTTCCACAGGGAGGATTGACTCCCTAAAAATCCTACGAGTCTGCTCTTTCCACAGGTGCCATACCACCAATGACGGTGCTGCAGTCCACACCTTTGCCCAAACAGACTTAGGGTTACCCTTGGGCCAACAACTAAGGAAATCTACTAGATCCGTCTATCTAGGGGTGGGCCACTCCAGAGAAGCTAAGAGCCAATCCTAGCATCAGGAGGAAAAATCACAATTTAAGAGTAGATGATTTGCAGACTCAGAGGCATTGTAGCACAAAGGACACCGGTTAGGCCCAAAAATTCCAATCAAGGCCAATCGATCCTCTGTTAGAATCCGCTTATGCAATGCAGTCCATAAAAATGCCCTGGCCTTTGGCAAAAGACCTGAGCTCTAGCACACTCTTGTCGACCAGGCATGTAAAGTTCGACGCCCAATTTGAAGTTGGTATCCAAGTCATACCGAATACTGGCCAGACCTTGCACCCATCCATATCACCTCATCCGCCTCCCCCGATAACCATATGCGATGAGGCATCAACAATACCTTAAGGGAATTTTTATCTTCCTCTGGAATACCATAATATTCCTTATTTATCCATTCAAACATTGAATACCACCCGACATTAGTTCTATGAGCATATTTAACCGCCTGGTAGCCTTTTACATCAATAACATTGTCCATCCATGCCCTGTCGCCAAATGTATCTGATAGTGTCGGGTAACCATTCCATGAATCTCTCCAGAAGTCTTCTTTCTACCCATCTCCTAGCTTCCAAGATATATGGTTTGTTAAGATTTCCCTACAACTCCACATGAATTTCCAAACTGACAATCCGCCACTAGAAGTTGTCATTGTAAAAATGCGTTCAAGAACTTCATTATCCAAATACTTGTTCCTTATCACTTTGCACCATTTCCTATTAGGATTCTTGTATAATTTCCAACACATTTTAGCACCCAAAGCATGGTTTTGTAGATCCATTTTTCTAAGACCGGTGCCACCATCTTCCTTATGCATACATGCTATGTTCCAACCGATTAACGAAATTCATTTTTCCTCCTTAGACCCTTCCCACAGGAACTGGTTCATAAATCCTTCTATATCCCCAATAGCTTTATTCGTCAATCCAAAACAAGACATCACATAAATAGGTACAACTGCAAGTACCAATTTGATCATGAGAATACGACCTGCAAGAGAGAGCCACTTGCTCTTCCACGCATCCGCTTTAACCCTGCACTTTCCAATGATCTCGGACCGGTGGTCAATTCTACACGCTCCTTGAAAGAGTGGAACACCAAGGTACTTGGACGAAAGTGACCCAATGGCAAAGCCAAGAATATCTGCAATTTTCCTCTGCATTGCGCCTTTTGTGTTAAAGAAAATTATTTATGATTTGTCCTTATTTAAAATCTGTCCAGATGCCTCTATATATGCAGTTAATGCATTGTTTATCACTTCTACTTCTTTAACAGTTGCTTCTCTGAATAACATCGTATCATCAACAAATTGTGAGTGAGTTATAGGTTCTAGATCATTCACCACCTTTATACCTTTCCAGATCCTACTTTCTCTTAATTTCTTAAAATTCTTGCTCATTGCCTTGGCGATTATTACAAATAGAAACAAAGACAGAGGGTCTCCTTGCCGAAGCCCATTGGTTGCGTTGAAAAAACTGCACATCAATCCTTTTACTAATATAGAATAATGAGGTGAAGAAATACAATATCCTATCATTTCAAGCCAATGAGTAGAAAAACCAAACCTCGACATGACATCCTGCAGAAAGTCCCACCAAACTCTGTCATATGCCTTACTGACATCTAGCTTGATCAACATGCTTTTCATTCGCTCCATTGTGATTGTATGAATTGTTTCAACTGAGGTGATTATGCTATCTATTATTTCTCTACCAGGTGTAAATCCATTTTGTTCCTTTGAGACAACCGATCCCAAGATCTTTTTTAATCTATTTTCTAATACTTTCGTGAATACTTTATATATTGTGTTGCATAATGCTATTGGATGAAAATCCGTGAAGGACTGGTAATCCTTCCTCTTCAGGATTAAGGCTATCACTGACATTGATGTCTCTTACAAATATTTGATTCTTGTGAAAGTCCTCCAACAAAGCTAGAATGTCTCCACCCATAAAATGCCAGCAGTTCTGTAAGAACTTGGCAATGAAGCCATTAGGCCTCGGTGCCTTGTCAGGGTGAAGGACGAAGACGACCATTTTCACTTCATCCAAAGTAAATGGCGTGCAGAGCATTTTGTTCTCCTCTTCACCAATACAAAGATAGAAAGAGGAGACAATGAAAGAGGGG
>VDFB02216254.1:0-16375 GCA_007258455.2 Sequoia sempervirens
CTAGCCTCATTGAAATTCTACATCCAAGTAAGGGTGCATCATCCCTAACTCTCACCATATTGGAGGATTTGTTGGTTGATTTGAATGCTCTTCATGTGTGAAAATAACATATTGCAAGAATTATTAGGATGATCAAAGAAAACTTCTCTGTTGTTCCCTTCAGGGAGGACAAGGTTGAGACAATGGTCTACTCTCCTTATGACAGCCTGATTGCTAGGGAATGGAGAATTAAATGGGATATTTCCAATGTTCCTAATACAACCAAAAAGTCCAGGGAGGGAGTTTGCTGGAGTTTTCCTATGGATGGCTGGGCCAAAGCCAATTTCGATGGTGCGGCCAAAGGAAATCCGGGAAAGGCTGGGTGTGGTGGGGTCCTCAGAGACTCGGTAGGTAACTTTTTAGGAGCCGTTGCCACCCCTCTGGGGGTCCAAACAAATCACGTGGCAGAAGCGGCGGGTGCTTATTACATAATCAACCTTGCTGTGGAAATCAAATGCAAAAATTTATGGCTTGAAGGTGATTCTAAAAATATAATAGATAGCCTTTGTGGTAGGTCCTAGCCTGCATGGTCGATTAAAAATTGGATTGAAGATGCTAAGGTTTTACTTAGTAAGTTTGACAGAATAAAAATCACTCATGCTTACCGTGAGGCGAATGCTGTTGCGGATTTTTTTGCCAATGAGGGAGTTAAGAGTGATAAAATCCTCACGTGGCACAAAAGGATTGACCTCCATTCTGATGTTCAAGCTTTAATGGTGCTCGATGCGGTGAATGGAAAATTGGCGGCTTATTGTAATAATGAGGAAGGTACGAATCATGACTAACAAAATAAGTAGACAATATGGGGCTGTGAGGATCCGATAGATAAATGATTTACCTTGGCACGCTTTGTGGGTCTTGTGAAGTAAAGGAACTATTTGGAATAGGTGCTCCGTTCGCAACAGTATTTGCACCGAGATCTCTAAAATGGGCGGGGAACGGAAGAGGGTTGAACCTACTAGTTTCGAGTCACACACCAAGAACACTAAAGTGTGGAGAAAAATAAGAAGGGGTGGCTTACTTCCGTTCATCGAGAAACTCCATGGCCCTCAGGAGGAGATTACTGATTTCTTTGAGAAAAATTGGAATAATGGGGAGGTTCTCCTCTTTGGGAGGAAAGTTCAGATTGATGAAGCATTGATAGCGGAGGTGACAGGTATCCCGATTGAAGAGCATAAATTTTTTAGAGACAAGAAATTTTCTGACAAAGCTGTGATGAGGTTTCCTAAGACCGAAAAGGAGAAGCAAAAACTTGTCAAGACGACAAACAGTTACTATGAAGCGGACACCATAAAAGCTTTATGGAGAAAAGTGCTAAGGGTTATCATGGAGTACATCACTCTTGACGGCCGCTTCACTAGGGTTTATGGATATCACTTCGTGCTGCTCAATCACTTCCGACATAAGGTGCGTGTTTCTATCCCTTTCTTCTTGCTTTGTTCCCTGAGAAATAACTTTTTTGACCACAGTAGGAGCCCTAAAAGATACCTGATTCTTCACACGAGTCTTTTAAGGCTCATCTATGAGCACTTTCAGAATATGCCTGCCCTTTCAAACCCTATAGCCCCTTTGGAGCATGACGAGGACGATACTGAGCCTAGTATATCTGAGACTAAAGTTTCTTCCGGTCGTGTCAAGCTCTCCTCGCTTCCCCTGCCCCCCCTTCTGCCTCTGGCCGATCCCCCCAGCCCTTTGGTGCCAGCTCTGTTCCTGATCCTGGCTACACAAACCCTACTGCCAAATTGGTGAGCTCTAGTTTTCTGGTTAACAAGCTTGTTTCTTACCCTGATGAATCCCCTATTGTTTCTACTAAAGCGGCCAAGGTCAGTCCTGTGGATCCCCACTTCCCCCAAAATATTCAACAAGAGAACTGTAGCCCTCCCAGAGGTGCGGAATCAGTTAATTTTGGGATCAATTTTGATTGTGACCCCCCTTTTGACTTCGTTGAAACTACCAAGAGATGTTCTGTGGAACAATTTAATTCTGCCAAATGGTTATTTTATGAAATCAGTGAGTTAAAGTCCAAAAATCTGTCTCTTCATAGTAAGTTGGGGGAAATTGAAGCTAAAGTTGCGGGGCTAATGTAGCTCGAAGTGGAGAAGAATACCGTTGTGAAGGATAACATACAAAGGGACAACACTGTTGAAAAAAATCTTGATAAAATTAAAGGAACCATGAAAAAAATTGCTGATCAGAACTGCAAAATTGCCAGACATAATTCTTTAATCATCAAAGCCATGACCAAAAGATTAGAGAAAACCCAGAAAAGAGTGCTGATTGTCGACCTTGATCAGGAGAAAGACCAGGATGAGGAAGCGGGGATCTCTAAGTGAACCAGATCAAGTATGAAAAGAAAGCCATGACTACCCCAAAAATGACTTAGATTTTCATGGAGGGGGTCCAGGATATGGTGAACCTGGAAGAGGTAGCTGACGAGCTTCTAAAGTCTATGGATTAACTGTGGCTGGGCCCTGCTTTGTCTGTTTGCTGACCGTCTGATGGATTTTTTGCGGTTTTTTGTGGCTATCTGTTTTAGCTAGTTTTTATTTCTATGGTAGCCTTTTTGTCTCTCGAACCTCTGTTTTGGTCTTTGTTTGTAATGTTACTTTGTGGTTTCAGGTCCCTGTAAAACCCATTTATCCCTTTTATCAAAAACATATTGCAAGAATTTCCATTAAAGGTAGAATTTCCATTTTCTAGTTAGAAGGAGAAACATTAGTGTTGTTGGATCACCTCGTGGAGATTAAAAAGTATGATTTAAGCTAGTTGACTTGGGATTATAAGTTTACCAAGTGATTCCACAAGGAGTACCTATCAGTTCATCACTAGGATCAAAAGATGACAGAATTATTGGGTCATCATGCTAGGATTAAAAGATGATAGAATTTCATTCATTGTGCCAAGGGGGAATGCTAGTAGTATAAAGCTAATTTCATGGGTCTACTAGACCATGTGCACTGTGTGAAAGAAGAAGAGAACTAGGTGAACAAGTTTATCTTGGGACTAAATAAGAACTTTTTGTATGCAACCAAGCTTACTTGACCCAAATTCTTAAACTAGGCCATTGAAGTAGCCTTAGTTTTTGAAGAAGAGTAGAAAAACAAGTAGGAATTAAAATAAAAGTCACATTCATCCAATTACCCTAACAATAAAAAGTGGGATTTTCAGGAAGATACACCTAGGGAGAAGGCTTCTCCACATTTTAAAAGAGGCTAAGACTATAGAAGGAACCGTGGATCAAAAAGTCAAAAAAACATGGAAGATAAAAGGTAGAAAACATCAATACAAGTGGCATAGGTTGAAACCCTGAGAGGCAAGGAAGTCAATAGATTAGGAATGGTGGATGGATGTTGGATATGTGGAGGCAACCACTAAAAAAATGAGTGTCTAAGAGTCTGAATAAAATCACCAATCCAAATGCCTGAATTTATGCAATCGTAGACAATCACCCAACTGGCCATCAAGCCTCGCTCATAGAGCTTTAGGGCACTCTTCATGACCAAACCCTTTCTATTTTAGTAGTTTTAAGAGCCACAAATAACTTTATTCTCCTTATGTGATACAAAAATGTAACATTAATCATAAAAGTTTGAGTTGAGAGGAGATGGACGTAGAGTTTGGGTTAGTTAACCTTTCTCAATTATATTGTCATACTTAGATTTGTATTGTACATATGATATGTTAATTATGCATAAACTTATAGAATATTATATGATTGGTTAGTTGTTTAACTTTTACTCATGTGATTACTATGAATGATTGCCACCTAATTCAAGATGGTTATTACAATAGACTTTAATCTACTAATTAATCTTAGATTCATCAAAACACCTTTTTAGCTTTCTACCCTTTTCAATGGGTATTGAAACTACTTTTAACTTCCCCTACCCTTTATGGTGGGTTAGATTAAATTCTCTATCACACTTGAAGATACGAGCAAGCCATAGTATGATAGAGACTCATGCACTCATAACAATCAATGAATAAGTTAAGGCATTATAAAATCTTTCCCCAAAAATGAAGTAACTATCAAGGTGACATGTGCCTAGAAATCCTCAAAGGTGAAGCCAAAATTTACCCAAGGATATTTACTAAAATATAGAATAAAAATACATATAGTCAAAAGTAAGGTCCTTAATTTAGGGTTTGGTCAAAATTTGAGAGACAAAAATCAAAGAGAATGATGGTGAAAACAATACATTTTCCTAAAAATGAGGTGATTTTTGGGTGAATGCCACAACTTTTAAACACTGTGTTGTGAATTGCCATGCCCATCAACTTTAAAAGAAACCTCAAAAAACAGTAGAGAGTGTAGAATAATAATGCACGCCAGACATGTGGTCTCCCACCATGTTTCTCTCAGCTTGTAAAGAAAAAGAAAAACATTACAACGACGTTAAAGATAGACAGAATATTGTTAATTACGTAGCAATCAAATAAAAATGACTTACAAAATAAGGCAAGAATAAATTTCTTCACTACAAAACTTTGTATATAACTCACCGTTCGTTAAGTAAACAAACTCCATTTTTAGTATCCTGCAAGTTCGCGTGATTTCTGCAAAGGAATATTACAACTTGGTGTTGATTTTTCTTGGCAGACTACTTCTCTCATGGCGGTGGATTTCAGATTCTACAGTTATTTGTAAGCCATGATAATTAGTTTTCAAGGGGTCGTGGGATTGATTCCCAAGCTTGCTTTGGTACGTTAAAAGAGCAGTACACACAAAGGAAAGGGACTTCATTATTCATTTGTGCTGCACAAGGGGAGTAATGTCTGAAGAGCCAAAGGTAAGATGAATTTCTGTGTTTTTTCTTCTTCTGAACTAAGAATGATTTGATGGTTTTTGTTTTTGTTTATTGTTTTTCCTTTGAAGATCTTAAAATAGAGATGATAGTCCATGTAGTTAGAAGTTATTGTGGTTTATAAAGTTGGTGTTCTTTTTGATTAAAGGATAAATAGGTTTTAATGGGTTTCTAAATCCAGTACAATTAGATGTCACTCTCATCTGAAAAGTAGCATGAAAATTACAGAACAGTGAACAGAAGAGGAACAACTAAGAGGGACGTAACAAGTACAGTTGCGACCAAGTTGCCGATTACAACATCCAAAAAGTTATTCTCAGATACATCTGATTAAACTCCGGTATAGGAGAAACTCCCTAGACAATACCAAACCCAATCCTAACAATTCTTGCACCCTTAGAGAAAACTCCTTAGACAATGTCAAACCCAGTCCTAGCAATTCTTGCACTCTTAGAGAAAACTCCTTAGACAATGGAAAACCCAGTCTTAGCAATTCTCACACCCTTAGAGAATTCTCACATCCTTAGAGATCTTACTGAAAATAAAAGTGATTTGAAATCTGTGATGTTTGTATGAGTGAAAATAGAAATGTCTGTTGAAATGTTTCAGTTCAGATACCTCAAATGCTGGTTAGATAACCCAGGCTTAAACAACATTTAAAGTTTCAAATTTGATAAATTTAATGATATTTTAGGATTGTGGTGCAGATTCATACCTTAGTGTTGAGAATAAGAATGGACTGCTTGGGGTGCTACAAGAAAGTGAGGAAAGGTCTGCTTAAAATATACGGTAAAAGTCTTTCCATCTCATTCTTATTACTTGTTTGAAAGAGGTAGTGCATGTAAACAAAATATTATAACTGAAAAGTTTCTGGAAGCTTCACTGTAATAACCTTCAATTCCCAATTAACATAAAAAAATGCTCCCATTTAGCTGAGAAGTTAGTGAAAAATGTTGTGTTTGGTGACTGGTTGGCTTGTAACGATCAGTAAAGACTACGAGCACAAAGAAAACCAATAGACAAAGAAAGAACAAATAACTAAAGGCTTAAAAAGCTCCAAATAGAAGAATTTTCTTTATATTATAAAACTTCATAACCATTTAAAATTGATTTTTCTTTTATTGAGATCATTTGTTCATTATTCAAATGACCTAAAAAGTATTTTTTTGTGTGTAATAAATGAGATATCCATAGCCATGTGATCGAGAAGAAAGAGAACAAAGTGACAGTGACTGGACCATTTGAACCAGAGGAGTTGGTAAAGCAAATTGCCAAAAAGACAAGGAAGAAAGTAGAAGTCCTGGAGAGTACTACCAATGAGTGATTGTTACATGTGTAGAGATTTTCAGAATCATTATTTCTATGTACTCAGAGCTCAAGGAAAGAAAAGGATAATGCTCTCATGTTGAATTTATTCCATTATCATTCGTTTTTCACTGTCACTTTTATCCTCATATCACAATCATATTGTAAACAGCATATGAATATATACAATGAATATATTTTTATCTGGAACTTTTAGATTTTACTATAGTTCTAAAGATAGTTGTGAGAATAAAATAAGACCTCAAGAATAAAGAGAGGCCATGAATATTAAAAAATAAATAAAAATTTAGATATTTACAATTTATGTTAAGAATATGTGTTCATGAGATAGTTTATATGTGACCCAGATTCCAAAACCATTGCTTTGATTTACCTAAGATGTACACACCTTTGTTTTTGTAAGGGTAAACTATTTAGTTCTTCTATAATATTAAATATTTTCTTGTTGTCTTTTAGTGTATTTAATTTAATAATAGTTGGAAACAATAAATTGAACAATTTAATATTAATTTTAGGAAAGTAAATATAAGAGGTATTGAGTTTTAGGAATAATGATGATAAAATAATTTGATGTTATTGAAGTCAAGTCTTTGAGATTCATATCTTTATCTAAAAAATGACTTAGTACTATCACAATCTCTAACTTTTACATAGATTGTTCTCATGATTGTAGTTCACTCCCAAACAATGTGAATATATCTTGTAAGCTGCATATATGATATGATAAAATTTTCCTTTCTTCCTTCTAATTCACTAACTTCCACATCTTTCATTGATTGTTAGGGACTGGTAGTATTTAAAATATCTTAGAGAAGTTGTCAAATCACAAGGGTCATGTTCTTGTAGGTCAAATGTATTATTTAGAAAAAAATTAATCATGAAAATGATAAAAAAAAAATGTCAAACAATAGATATGTTTGAGATGACTTTGATGCAAATTAGATACCTTTTAGTGCTCCAAATTGGAAAATTCCTATAATGATTATTTTCTTTAATGCATATGATTTTCAATTATTTTTGTATGTTAATTAATGGTTAAATGAATTTGTTTAATTACAAGGACATAGACATAATATTTTATCATACAAATGTGTACCAAACTCAATTCCGAGTGGCTGGTGGAAAATGATACAAATTAACATATTTGAATTTTAAAATTTTGATTTTTAGGTTAAGTCATAGAGCCCATAATATTTTATCGTGCATGTTCATCTTTAAGCATACATGCTCCATGGAATTTTATAAAATATATAAAATATATGCAATGAGTAGACTTTTCATGTAAGTAAATATAAACACAATTGGAAATTAAATTTTACTATGAAAAAATACTAGAGAGAGAGATGAGATAATAGGGATAGAAAGATTTATATGTATAAAAATAATGATACATCATGTTAGACAACGTCCTACCACATGATAATGATCTATCTAAACATAGTGATGATTCTTTGTAGTGTTACCTATAATTATTCTTAAGCTTAAAAAGGAATGCTAGTGATAGAATATGCATCCTCCTCAATTTGTTACTGCCATTGGATGTAAGTAAGGAATTGAGGAAGAGGAAAAAATAGTACACTAAATATAAATTTTAGCTAAGCATATAAATAATGTAAAGTAAATCAATGACATGAATGCATTATACAATAATTGAGTATAACATGTAGAATGGTAGACATGGGTTAGATATAAACATGAAGGAACTAGATTTCCCCTAGTATAGACAAATGAAAATAGGGGTAAGTGCAAGAAGTTGGGTCCACTTCTTATGACCAACATAAGAAGTTGCACTTACCCCTTGTGCATGACCAACATAATTGAGCTAAAATAATTGTAAATTTATTTTTTCATTATGTAGAGAATGATGTCTAAATTGGTCAGTTTTTTTTTAAAATTCAAAATTAAAAGTTATTAAAAAATAGTAATATATGTCATTTCAAGTTTATGAGACCTTCTATTTAAAAATATACTAATTTTAATAGAAAAATATATCCAAAAGTAAAATAAATTACATATTTTAAAACTAGACATTGTTATCTATAATGGGTGTTAATTTGGTCTATTTTTTAAAAGTTGCCAGCCATATTGCTAAAGTTAAAATTTCTCTTATTGTTTTCATGACATTGTACTTATAGGTCCAAGGATAAGGGTTGGGTTTCCAAGCCTAAAAAAATTTAAAAATATAGGTTTTAAATTTCAAAATTTATGAAACACATACCTACTCCAAAACATATACCCATTCTATAACGTAATGAGTACATATGATATAAATAGAAACAAGTACCTTTTTCATTATAAAATATGTGCCCATTTCTATTTAAAATATGTACCTATTTCTATTATAAATGGGTACCCATTTTAAAACCAAAATTTGTACCCATTTCATATAGGTAGAAGTTCAAAATTGGGATCATGATCCTAAATGGGTACTAGTTCTTATCAAGATTTTTCTACCCACAACACTTCTAGTAATTTAATGGACTCATTATGTTTCTTTTACATATAGTGATGCAAGACAAATAGAAAAAATCACACATATAAATAGTATACATAAGACACTAGGATAGGTATATTTCATAATGTGGAATATAAGAAAATCGGTCCCTAATGGTAACATAGGTCAAGCTACAAGGCATATCAAGCATTTCCATAAATTTGGTAGTGTTGGGTGAAGGATATGGTGTCCTTACTATGAATCCAAGAGAATAAGAACATGATGCTAATTCTAATGTCATAAATTGAATCTTATGCAGGGTGTGTGCAAGAAGTTGAGTCCACTTTTTGGCCAAAAAGTGGAAGTGTTCTCCTTGATTTTCAGAATTTGTCTCATTTGACCTAAAAATTTGAAGCACTTAATGGTTGAATCCTAAAAAATTCATTAATATGAAATGTAGTACTCCGAGACTAGTTTCCAAATATGTAATTTATTTTAATACCCAAATGATAAAAAATGATTTTCAATAGACATGTCTAAAAACCACTATTTAAAAGTCATTTTTTTTTACCATACCATGCATGTGTACATCATCCATATTTTGGTAAGTAAATAATTGATTTTTTCTTAATCCTTTTGGAAAAAGATTTGTAACACACTGAAGAATGTGGACGATATTTTTTGTAATTTTTTTTGAATTTTTTTGTTAATTTTTTATTGGCGATATTTGTTGTTTTGAAAAATCCTCGTGTACGTCATGCATAAGGTGACCTAAAATGATCATGTTTTGATTTTTTTTTTTCAAATTGAAGAGAATTGTCTAAAGAATGTGGAGATATAACTCATTTTAAAAAAAAAATATTTTAATAAAAAATTATTAAAATACTAAAAAATCCTTGATATTTCAAGTTTATGGACTAGTTTCATCAGAAAATATTTAAAAATTAAAAAAAATCCAATTGTAAAAAATTACATATTTGGAATCTACACAATCTCATCTATAATTGGTTTTAATTTCATCAATTTTTTTTGCAAAAAAACATCTTCAAACATATGTCCAATGTCACTTTTTTCTACTAACACTAACATGACCTTCAAGTTGCAGGTCAAAGTAGGTCCAAAGCTAAGGGTCAGCTCCCCAAGCCTTTTTCTCGACCCGAAACCCATAGCAAAAATCAGGCTGAAAATTGAAATTTTTAGAAATGACATCCCATTTGTTTTTTTTTTAAATTTTAAACCTTTATGAAACAAGATCCCCTTTTAGAATGGGATGCTATTTTTGTCTCGGGGACATGAAGCGAAACAAGATCTCATTTGCTAAATAACGATATCATATTTTATTTTGCTTGATTTCAGGTTTTTTTCTAAGTTCAAAACTTCCACTAGAAGTGGACTCATCTTCTTGCATTTTCCTTGTAATTTCACATTATATACGCCTTCCCCTTTAGTTACAATTAAGATAATTATTCTCTTTAATCCCAATTTCATCCTAAACCATCTTTCAACACCTGGAATATCTAGTTCCTCAATTGTTAATTATGATTTTTACATGGACAAGTGCATACCATGTAGACGCTTGTGTGCCATCCTAGCATCCCACAAAAATCCATGACTATGTTAGTTATTTGGACATTAAACTTGCCACATTTTAATAGTGTAATGCCTATGCCAACCTACACCTTTATTGGGAACCATTCAAGAATATTATTTTGAACCAAAAACCTTTTTCTTTGCTAAGATTTTGGATTTTGAAATTGGATGCACAACTCTTGAACTTCCACAACATTCTCCAGCTCTCCTTCTATACACAACTTTCTGAAACTCCATGATTCCATTATTGCTACAATCATAGTGACATCTTGTAGAACTCTATTGCTATCATTAGAAGAGGTCACTTTCATCTTGATGACTTGCCACTTCTTGATTGCACTAGCAAGCTACTTTTCTTTTGTGTTTGAGGGTGGTAACTCTTTGAATTTTTCATTGAGCATATTATCTTTGTTTTATTATCATACCATTCTCTCTAATTATTTATGTCTATTTCTATAATCTTGTCTAAGGCTATCCATGGAGGTGGAAACACCAAAATGGGGGTTTGACTAAGGAAAACTCCTATACAACCACCCAATCCCTCTCTTCGGACTTATGCATGTAGGTATAGGTGAAGGATCTGTTCAAAGGAAGTCTTCAATTTTTCTGGATGTCTTTGGTGATGTTCTAAACTCTCCTTTGTCATTTAAACCATTTAAGTTTCTTTAGCATCACCATTTCTATGATTCCATACTCCCTATTATTTACATTTCATAGCCTTTGATATCTAGGACATTTCATATAGTATCCTACATTTCTTGATGGAAAATTATGTTTTCTATCTATATAGGACTCTAGTGTTCCACACTATCATCTAATAACCATGCACTCATCTTGGACAGAGAGCTTTCCAAGTTGCTTGAGAAACCTTTGTGTTCTGTACTTTCAGTTCTGAAGTATAGAGAGTTCAAATAATTTAAATGTGCTCTATCAAAACACACATTCAATTAATTAATAGGTAAACTTGAAGGTCATAGCTCTACTTGAAGGATTATTTGAGTGGAGGGTTGAAAATTGAATCCTTGAAGGATTTGATTATCCTTCATAGCAGTTTATTTTTCATACTAAATTTTTGTTGAACCCGATGTGAACTCACTTTTTCTAAATCTTTCTCAAAACAACATTTAAAACCCTCAAAACCTTTTTATTTTCTCTTGCATTTTCTTTTCATGTTTTTTGAAGTTTGTAAGGTTGTGCATTATGATACTCTTCTATGAGCTTTATGAGCCAATCTACAACTTCTAGATACGTAGTTAGAAGAAGCTCAAGGCCTAACATGGTACCAAATCAACTACTAGACCTAGCTCGATGTTTTATTGAAATCCTAATCCTTTTGGCTCTCAACTGGCCTTTGGGAATTCTTCTACTTCAAACTCTCAACCTAATTCTCCAAAAAATTCTTGTATTGGGTATCCCCCTCCTATAGATTATGAGGCTGATTTTAGGGTTCCCTTTGAGTAGGTATAGTCTTTGAAGAGAATTTGAAGCACTTTGAGGATTTCCTTAATCATGACAACTTGTTTATTCAAGTTGTTCCTATTGTTGATAATCTGAGAGACTTGCTCATCTCAAATAGTAAAGGCCTTGAGTTGCTTCATGTATTAAAAAATATAGTTAAGACTCATGTACCTTCATACACATCAGTTTTGAATCAACCTCATGACACTCAATTGGATGTCACTGGTACCCGGTTGAATGTTTTGATGCTTGAGGTGTTGGTGCACATGGTAGATGTTAATCCTACTATAACCTATTAATCCTTGAATTAATGTGTCTTAGAATATTTTAGGGTATAACATCCCTAATCCACCTAGTTCTCCACCTCAAAATTCTACAGTGCAAGATTTTGTAAAATGGCTAATCCACCTCCCCTACCATCTAATCCCATTTTGAACACCCTATTTTAAAACATGGGTCAAATGTATTCGTAGCTTACTAATCTAACCAACATTGCTACACAATCCACACTTACTCCTTACTACCATTTCAACCTTCTATCCTTGACTATCCTAAATGCACCTATGCCCTAAGGGATCAAGATTATGAAATCTGACAAGTACAGTGGTAAGGAGATCTATAGATACATGTTAATTCTTTTACTACTTTGTGTAGTGATTTATTGCATCAAGACCATTTGTTAGCAAAATTTTTCCCACAATCCCTTAAGGAAACTATGTTGGAATGGTTTTGTTTGCTACTTGATAATTCTATATTTTCTTTCGATAAGATCATGAATCAATTATTGTAGCAGCTTCAAGAAAACATTGGCTCCAAGGTCACTATTATTGATCTTGTCCACTATAAGCAACAACCTAGTGAGAAGTTAACTGATTTTATTTCTTGCTATCAATCTATCTCTTTAAAAATTCCCTATGCCCTTCTTGATCATAATATTCAAAGAATTTTCATGGGGAGTCTATGGTTGAAATTAAGGGAACATGTTTCCTTAATAATGTATCCTTCTTTCACTCATTTATATACTACATTGCAAGATTATTAATAGACGTTGGCATAGTATGGGGCATCTACCTCATCCTCACGTCCTGATAATTTTGGAGCTATGTATTCTTCTAAAGAGTTAAAGGAAAACAAGGCAATAGCTAATGTGGCAACTATTCCTCATGCAACTAAGCAAAATACCCTCAGGTCACAATGTATTCAAGTCTTTACCAAATTATCTGATTCCTATTTACGTTTACTACAAAATTTTTAAATAGATAATTTAATCACCCTCCCTAAGGTTAGACCACTCACTGAAAACAAACTATACCCAAGTTGGTATGATGCTTCTATGTTTTCCCAATATCATCGAGTGTCTGACCATGACATCAAAAACTATGTGTGCTTGATACATGTAATTTAGGATCACATAGATAGTGACAACATGCAACTTGATGATAAGAAGTAAAACTCAAATGAATCTGTTGCTAAGGCCAATAATCAACTACACATTTACAAAGATCCCTTTTCACCTCATTCTTCTAATTTTATCACTACTTCTTATTCTGCTCCATCTGGTAATTTTACATATGCATGAACATGGTGTCCATTACTCTGATCTTCATTCCAAGTGTTAGAAGGTTAAGATTCCTGACATATATTTCACACCTAATGACTTTTCATATCTTGGAGATTACTCTCCTCTTTAAATTCCTACTTAGGTCAATGGTAATATCGTCATTGGAATTATGGTTGATCTCGCCAATAGAGTTAATGTATAACAGAGGATACACTATTCATTAATGGCCTACATAGGGTGAGGGATGATGAGTGTAAGGATACCATTCATACACATGATGGATTTTCTTTTCCCCCCTAGGATTTATTTCCTTGTCAATCCTTGTGAGACCTAAGATTGTTTCTACAACATTTATTGTGATACTAGAATCAAACTTATTTAGAGTGAAACTAGGCATTCTTTGGCTAGTTTCCATGAACGTTGTCACTTCTATTGCTCACAGGTGTTTGAAGTTTCCTCATGAGGGAATTGTACAAAATCTCCAAGATATTGGATATAAGCTAGTAGTGTCACATGGGCGATTTTTTCTTGATCATTTCTAGCTTACTTCGATGGGATCCATGTTATCCTCTAGTGATTTATTATACTGACCATACTATAAGTATAAGACCGGGGGATTAGCATATAATTTGGTGATGCAAAACAAGGTGGTGGAAAATCTCAACCCAACACAAATTGATCAGTCACAAATAACTAACCAATCCTTGAAACACAAGACTCTCAACTTGAACCAACCTCTCACCGGTAGGCTAGTAGCCTTCAAAACTCAACCTTACACAATATCTTATAGATAAATCCTTTCAATTACCTTCTAGACACCCCTATGAGATTCACAACATAACCCCACACAACATCCCAACAATTTCACCAAGAATTCTTTGACACAAAACATAAAACCTTTAGGTTGTCCCTATTTGTAGGGCCCTAATTAGCCCAATTTAGCAAAGGAGGACCCTCCTAAACAACACTTTATCACTCAAACTATTCAAACAAAGATAAATTGTGTCTCAAAACATCAAATTCCACAACCTTTTTCCAGATTCAAGACTCTTACATTGCTAATCTAAGAAACCCTCAATTTCAAACAAAACACCAAGGGTTTATTCAAAGTCACATCAACTGGGCTCTCCAAACCCAACCAATGCATTGAACACTTCCTAATTACCCTGCACAAGGTCACCAAGCCATCACATACACCGTTCTTTCAATATTTTGTTAGAACCACAACCCTATACCTATTTTTCACATGGAAATCACTTTGTTTGGCCCTAGGGCAAACCCCAATTCTTACAAAGGGTCTTTGTCATAATAGTGGTTTACAATTCTGAGAGGAACAAATTTTAGCTGAAATCACATATTTTTAGAAAATATAATGATTTAAGCCTTAAAAGTTCTATTTTAAGGATTCCAATTGAGGAGGTTTCATCAAATCATAGATCAAACCCCTTGGATAGAACCTAAGCTAGTTTTAAACCATACCTATAAATCGTCTCCTTTACACTTATCAAAATGCTGATAAAAAATCACTTTTGATTTAAGATTTTGGGGGATCAAATGAATTCATTTAAAATTTATTTCAAATGATTATGGTATTCCTCAGAACA
This sequence comes from Sequoia sempervirens, assembly GCA_007258455.2. NCBI lineage: Eukaryota > Viridiplantae > Streptophyta > Pinopsida > Cupressales > Cupressaceae > Sequoia > Sequoia sempervirens. The sequence goes on from VDFB02216254.1 coordinate 14,818, forward strand.
AGCTATCCAATGAATATAATTTTAATATGTTTTGGTTTTGTTATGTATTTGTTTTAAATTTTATTAAACATAGGTTTTTCATCAAAAATGAATTTCTTTGTTCTTAACATGTGGAAAAATGAGAATATTATCAAACAAAAAATTGAAAAATAAGAGTGCACCATATATTGAAGTCCTTTATCCAACAAAAAAATAAAAATTTAATTTTGATACATACAAAAAAAGTTACGCATTATACGGTCGCACTATGTCTGAATTGTAATTGGTTTGACTTTGAAACTTGATTAAAGGAAAAATATTCAATTAAAAACTATCTAACCAAATGGAAGCATTATATATCAGACTTACAAATCTAAATTTAAAAGAATTAGAATTTTTATCCTTCATGGAAAAAAGTTATGTGTGTTATCACTGATTGTGTGTCACTTTTTTTTTAAAAATGTTATTTTTAGAAAAAAATCTATTTTCGTGGGAGATGGAAAAAGTGCAATTTGATTCCAAAATTTTGAAAAAATATTTTTAGAATCTACAAAACAAAATTTGATGAGACTCTAGTTTGCACCATCTTCAAATTCCTCACAGTTTAGCCGCTATAGGTGCCCAAATGTGAAGATTTAGTTAAAATAATAATTTTAGGTGTCGGTTGGCCAAGGGTGTAAACCACTATTATGGGATCACCACAACATGCTTCTCTTCCCCTAAAAAATATGAAAAATACCTACCCTACCATTATGAAATGTCTTTCCACTGAGGAATAGTTCATGAAATTAGGTGGAAAGGCTTACAACATTATTAAACCTTCAACAAAGCCTTACTGGTCTGTCACAGTTAGATTCAAGAAATGCTTGATATCTTCCTCTAAAATTAGAGTTAGAATATAAAAAATGGATTCAAATGTATCTTAAAACATTCTACTCTAGTTTTCAAGAGATTTCAAAGCATTCTACAATCTATACAGGTTGTACAGTAAAAGAAAATAATAGATTTATAAAGAAAATTTTAGAAAGAACGTCATTTCTTTTAATGGGTATCAAAATACATTCTTCATCAATCATGTTCAAGCCTTTGAGAGGCTATTTAAACTTATTCAAATAAAAAAAAAACTCCCCAAATGGATATAACTACCTTTCAAATCCTTATGACCTTTCAAATTCCTAGCAAGTTGCATTTCTTGCTTAAGAACATTTGCATTTTTGTTTGCAACTTTAAACATTTTAACACCTAAGACACTAAACACCCCCAACTACATATTAAATGGTATTTTAGACCTTATTAAGAGAAAATAAACTCAAGACACCCCTACAAACCTACTGATCACCCATCAAACCTTTAAAGGATTATTTTTTTGTCAATAAGTAGGTGCTCCTGCACCATACACCCGGGTTTAAAAAGATTCATGCCCCATGAATGACAGTAGAAACTTGTTCTTGTCTTCTTATCAACTTCATGTCCTCCATAGGATTTCTCAACTGACATTCTCCTCCATGGTGGTGTGTATGCTATCCTTTCCTCATACTTTGCTTTGTCCTCTCTTTGCCTCAGCTTGTCTTCTTCCAAT
>VDFB02216257.1:0-20722 GCA_007258455.2 Sequoia sempervirens
GAATAAGTACAACTTAGATCAGTGCCATATATCCATTGGAGGAGTCAAATTTATAAGCATCTAAGGGTTTATGACAGATTTAACACATAACGTATAAGATCCTTGATAACATTGCTTTACAATCTCATCAATATGTATTCTAACCCAATACTACTTATCAAATCCTTATACATAACATATCCACCTACAATCTCATTCAAGCATTTTAATTAATTCCTTGAAGTAAAGCTAAAACACGAATCATACACACCACAACAGTGAGATGAACGAAACAAATCCCTTGATCATTTTATTCAAAATTCGATATGCTTGTACAATGGAGAGACATGAGTTCAATTAATCATATCAATTCAAATGCCAATATCGTTATAAAAATATCAAACTCCCATGAATTCAAAACCTACTATAGAATGACTCAAACCCTAAACTGTATTTTCCTTAAAACCATCGAACTTTACAATTTTCTCTACAACTCTACCTAGAGTCGACCAAAAAATATCTAACTTGCTAACCCGGACTTCTAGCCTTGAAATCCTTCTTATATAAACAAAGGAGCAAACAAGAATTGGGCCAGAAAGCACATGAGTCACTAGCCAATTGGACCACTTTGTGACATTCCAAAAGTAACGGCCTAAAAGATCCCACCCAAGGCGTAAGATAAACACTAGGGTTTTACATGAAGACAAAGGTAAAACCCCAACCTTAGGCTTTTCCCAAACACCATAGATGACCAGAGACATAAGGCAAGATAAAAATGGAACACAAAGAGCAAAATTTTGAAGTTCCATCACAAGGAAAGGTCTCCTCCCTTCTTGGTAGTGATAACCTCCTCCACACACAACCCTTAAAAATTATGAATAGAGGAATATAATATTTGAAGAACTCAAAGTTGATTCTCTCCTACCTAATGCAATTAGTCATTTTATCCTTATGAACATTTATAGTGATTACTAGAGGCACATAGACCAATTCTTCATAATAGAAGAATTTTATCATACTTTTCTAATTATGGCATTATGAAAAAACCTTATGTTACATGAATAATTCCTAGCTAAGTTCTTTAAATCATGTCCAACTGTATAAGAGAATACTGCTACTATGTGTGCCTGGATACCATGGAGAAATTCTCTTTGGGCTCTTTCATCAATCATACTACCTTAAAACATACCAAAAGTCTCCTAGCAATTAGACATAGGAAGATTTAAGATGACTTAAAAAAAATTTATTGCCAAAGCATAAACTTATGATGACTTAACTAGGCCTAATACACACTCCCTCCCCATTAACCACTTAGACATATGGAAATTAAATGTAAATTTGCTGCTATTTTTAGTCATGTAGGTGTCCAATAAACCACTTGGTGGTGTTTCCCTTCAAGTTTATTTACTTGAATGAAGAGAAAAAGTCCTTTGATTACAATTAGAGAATACATTTGAGGCCTTAGTTGTGTAACTGGTGGACCATAGTCACATTTAACACTTGTTACAAAGTTTGGGAGTTAAAACATTAAGTAGATTTGATTTGTGATGGACACATTTGGACGGTAGTAACAATAACTTGCAATCTATCAAGACTTGTTTACCTTATAACCTGTGAAATTCTAGCGATGAAATGATAGATTAATCATAATGTCACCTTAGGATCACATCACTATGAAAGAAGTTCATCCAACATCCTTATGAGTGTAGGTACCACCAAATAGGTATTTTTCAGATCTATCTTCCTCGAGTGAGGGAAATTCAGGAAGAGAAGAGGAAAGCGAGACATGTAGTATGTCTAAAAGAGGGAGATCAACTAGAGGTCAAAAGATTAGAAGAAAATTTTGTAAATGCATGGAATTTTTCTTACTGAAGGGGGGTCATGTTCTTATGATGATGAGAGCATAAGCGATGTTGAGGTGCCCTTGAAGTACAAACATCTACCGAAAAATGGGTACCCAAGGAACTTCCTCCAATAAAAATTGATTTTTGTGTCAACGAGAGGATATATCACATAACACCATCATCATTACATGGTTTGGGTTTATTTTGCATGGATGACATAAGGGTCTGTTATGACCAAGTTACTAAATTGATGGAGTATGTCAGACCCTGTTATAGTTACAAAGATTAGATGCAAATGGTTTGATATACATGAAGTATGCGTAGGTATGCACTGTCAACAAATTATATACAGCTAAAAGATAAGGATCAAAATAAAGTAGTGGCTATGTACATTGACGGAAGGCCAAAAGCATCAGGGAATATTGCAAGGTTTATAAACAGTACATGACCTGGGTCAACAAATAAGCAACACAATTGCATATTTGAGGCACACAAGGGAAATCGTGTCTTCGTATGTGTGATAAAATCAATAACTGCAAGGGAACAGTTGCTAATCGATTACAATTTGAATCGCTTAGTTACAAAAAAAGTTACTATGGGGTTGGTACGTACTATGTACCATTTTACCCAACCTCCAATTAATGACTCCAATATACCATTTTATTCTTATGTTTTTTTTCGTAAGTCTATTCGTTTCATTTCGGTAATGTTTTTTTATATTTAATTTTTATCACAGCGAGACATTAATCATATGGAGAAGGCTCTGGCCTAGAACAGAGATCACAATGTATCTTCAGGCACTTCTACCCGATAGGTTTACCTCATTGTAATTGTACAAATTAGATACGAGAAAAATGTTTTATTATTATGTTGTTTTCATAAGTTTATTGGGTTAATTTTGATAATGTTTTTAATATTCTTGTTGCAGTTGACTGATCAGGGAAAGGCACCAGTAGTAGACGAGAGCATCCATAGGGAGGTGCAGTCAATATTATGTGATGATGACATCACTTATTCAACAAATCCTCTTGATATGATAAGGAAGACCTAAAAAAAATGCAATGAAGAAATCCTTAAGTTGTTATTCATAATGCCTCAAATAGATGAGATAAGAGAGAGGGTTAAAATATTGACTGAGAGATCATAAAACTTGCAAGTAAGCTATCATGAGGTCTTTAATTATAACATAAGTTCATTCATGGTTTTATATTTTGTACTCTTTGATGTCATGAACTAAAAAATGTGTTGTTTTTACAGGATTTTTTGCATCCTCATGATGCTCCTGGCCATGATCAGGGTACTGCATGTGCTACCCAAGGAGTAGGGGTTGGTACAAGTGTCCATCCTGATCTTCCTGCACATACATCACATCATCTGACCCCATCATCCATTCCTATATTGTTGTTTGAAATGTCAGAAACACATACTATGCAGGCATCCATTAGTGCACCCTTTGGCAGTGAACACATGCCAAAACATGTGTCATTACATGTACTTGGGGATGCAGAGGCCACTAGTACAGGTGATATTTTAGAAATATTTCCTAGATCTTCCCGTATTACTAGTACAGGAACATTTCCGGTCACATTTGTGGTGACCGAGGATTTCGTTCGCATAAAGATAGAGAAGGTCCCAAGTACTTTAAAATGTTTTAATTATTATTATATATAATCCAATTGAAATTTACTTATTGATCGCTCTTTTTAGACTATTGATCCCATGATCATTTTGTAGAAAATGATGTTTTTTATAAACATCTAAGTGATATTACATTGGAGCTCTTTGGGCCCACCATACGTACACAGTGGAATGCCCAAAATAAAGATTTAAAAGATAAGCTCATTAACTGTTAAGTTGTGCTCTCTGGTGATAAAACATTCAACCAAACCAAGGTCCTTAAGAAATCTTGTACCTATCTAAAGTATGTGAGGGACCAATATAGGTCACATTTAGAGAAGAATAAAAAGTACAAGCATCCCCCCATGATTCTGGAGAGGGAGTGGAAGGACCTGGTGTCGGATGGAAAGGAGAAGGCTGAAAAGAAAAAAGGAAAGACTCCACTAGGCCAAGAAAGGTATGCAATACTATCAACAATGTAATTATATACGGATTACTCTTTCTTTTTAAATAATCTAACATATTTCAAACTTTTCATAGGCTGCCTAACACATCGAAGGCAACAAAGGAAAGACTAGAAACACACAGGCAACACAAACTTGGCTCTAGTGGTTATATGAAATTAGCCGCACAAATTGTAAGTATCAATAAATGAAATATTGTATCCAAATAATAAATTGAAAACAATTTGGTTTTATCACACCATAGAAGCAAAATTAATGATCTTATGCAGAAATGTAGGGCTCTGAATTCAACAGAGTTCCCACAGAAGATGACCTAAAGATTGCCTTCCAGCAAGGCTATGGAGCTGTGGCTGAACCTAAGAGTCTTGACTGGGCAAACACAATCTTCCACTGCATCCGACATGCAGGTAAATAAACTCAATAAATTTTATTTAAAATGAATACTTGTGCAATCTATTCAATATTAATTTCCACCATAAAGTAATTACATGCCTATTTGTTTTAAACATTCAAGTAATGATAATACTGCACATGACATTGGAATGCAGCCTAGTGAGGGTGGAGCACAACCTGCAGATGAGGGTCATGGTGTGCATCCTGATACTTTAGAGCATGTAGAGCATGATAAACATGTTGAGCATGATTAGGGTAGAGAAGATCAGGAGCATGATGTGGCCCCATCAGGTAAAGAGGACCACTCTAAAGTTCTTTTAAACATATTTAATTGCAATTGGTGTATTAATTGATGTAACCTTTCGTGTTTCAACTTTAGAGCATGTAGAGCATGATCAACGTGTTGAGCATGATTAATAACATGATGTGGCCCCATCAGGTAAAGAGGACCACTCTCATGTTCTTTTAAACATATTTAATTTCAATTGGTGTATTAATTAATGTAACCTTTCATGTTTCAACTGTAGATCAGGATTTAGAGGGTGTTTAGCATGTTGAGCATGAGTCTATAACAGAAGTTCAGAACATGATGTGGACCCATCAGGTAAAGAGAACCACTCTAATGTTCTTTTAATTAATAAAATACTTGTAACAATAATAATAAAACATATCAGTTTAACATTTCTTTGTTATTGCAGCAGACCCCCCTTGTAGCAGTCGTCACATCATGAGTAGACGACTAGGCGTACATAAAATCACGAGTAGAGGGCAGAACAACTAAAGGGGGGATAGATGATTTAGAAAACGATACTCCACTTCAAATTTTTTTAGCTTTAAAAAAGAAACAAAAAAAAGTGATTCTAATCATATCATGACAACCATATTTTTGATAATATGTAAAAACTGAAAGAATGAATATTATATGTTAATGAATGAATGTGAATATGTTAATTAATGAATGTTATATGTTAATGAATGAATGTTATATGTTATTAATGGATGAATGAATTAATGTTATATGTTATTAATGGATGAATGAATGATTAATGTTATTGCATATGGGGAATTGAGAGGATGGGGGGGAAGGGCCAAATTTCCACCATCACGTGGTTGGCCATGTTAAGTAGAGACTATTAAACTATTCTTGAAAAAAGAGAAGCTCAATAAGGTAATGCACTTTTCAATAAGAAATGCATCATTTGAAGCATCAAACCAATATGCAAAGATGAAAGAAAGTGTTAACTTTTCACTATGGTGGCAGAAAAATTATTCTTTATACTCGAATCCATGCTTGCATCATAATTTGAAGTTGTTTCCATTCCAATGTTCTTGAGTTTAGTTTGTTTGTATGGCTTTGTATGAATACCACATTGTGTTGTGTGTGGATTTGGTTTCAAAGCTCTGTTTCTTCTGTTTTTAGTGGTGACATAACTCTAAAATTTGACTTTTGTGCATAACAGGTTAGTGGAAAAATTGACAGCTCTGAAGGGTTTAGAGGCTCAATTGGGATAGATACATGGATATTTGGATCTTGTTGTTGATGGGAGGCTTCCACTTAACCATAAAATTTTGTACCATTTGCAGGTATGTAAAAGTTTCTCTACTTACATTCATTCTTGATCATAAATGTTGTAAATGATATTAATGCTTCAAACTTAAGATTCGTTTCATTGTTATAATGGTCAAAATGTTATAATTTTCTATACATTCAAGCATTCTCTTTCCCCCTGCCCTTTGCTCTCTCCCCCCTCTTTTTAAGATTTTTCTTTGTCATAAAAGATTCACATTTCTGTCTCATTTACACAAATTTATCTAAAGCACTAGGAGTGAATAAAGATATGTAAAAGATGATGGATTATGTCTAAAAAACAACTTTCCATCCTATAGCTAATTAAATCCTTAATATTTGAATAGTTTAGAGCTTGAATAATGCTTGTATATGCATGTGTAGCAATAAGGGAGCCTATGTGAAGATTGAAATTTAAAACATCACTTTGGTATTTTTCCTTAGGTAGTGAAATGATATTTTGAGTAATACAAACCTACACACACATTGATATTTTTCAGCATTGCATTGAGGAATTATTTTTCTCTTATACCTACCCTTAGCTAGACATGGAGGTATATAATATTGGTTTCTAGGTTTATTCTGTAAGTAGTTAATTTCATAGAGGAAGACTAAAATCTTCTTAATGTCCTGTGTTAGGTGTGAAAGCATATTAATCACTTGCTGAAGGCACCATTTTGGATTCATCCAAAAACTGGTTTGCTCTTTTTTTTTTAGGTTTTTTGCATGTGTTTTTTTTAGGCTCTAGAGATGTAGCTCGACTCTTTTCTTTGCACTTTTCATCTATTTTGATGATTACAGTAGATTGTCCTCATAATTTTTCATGTAGATCTGTTTGTAACCTTATTTTCTACCAATCAATTTGAAAACCAATCACATATTAAGGATCATTTCACTAACTTGTAGTCATCCATTACTTTATATGTTGTAGGTTGTGTCTGTTGCCAATAAATACCGATGATTGCTAGAACTTTAATCCTACAAGTGTACCTAATATTTCTCAAGTAAAAGTCTTACCTTATTTTATAGTACTTTAAATGGTTAATTGAAGGTGCTTCTTTAGATCTGAGATAGTTGAACCCTGGATTAAAATATGGTATTAGATGGGTAGTATAATGATAAAACTGAGGTCCATTGAACACAAATTATGAACATAATTTATTGAACTATGAATAGTGCTACAATTATAATTATTTCTCCTTTACCTACCTCTGCATTAATGAAAAAGATAGTAGATATTGGAAGTTCATTACATGTCTCATGTATGTGTTAGTATTTTAATTTTGTTTAAGTTGTTCAAGAGCTCGATTAGGTCAAGAATATGTTCTACAAGCTTTGTTCTCTTGACACTGCTCAACATTTTCCCTACACATTTTCTCTTCAATCCAGATGTTTCTTAACTCCTTCCCTTGTTAGCCCTTGGTTGTTCCCAAGTTTAATGCTTTTTCTATGCATCTTGTAGTCTGTATGTATGATCAGTCATCTCTTATGAAGCATGGATAACCTTTCATGGAATTGTTGTTGTAATTAGATAATTTACATTGTGAGAATAATCATTTAATTTGTATGGAAGTAAGTCTTTTTCATATTATTTGACTTGGTATTGTAAACTTGTCTTTGTAGGATTCTCTCAGGGGGAAAAACAAAACTATGATGATAAGTAGAGTTGTACAACACCGTAAATCATTTGGAATTATCAATATAGTGCTTATAGAATACTTTGTGCAAGTAAAATGGAATGTGCAATGACAATTGGTCTCAAATTCAAATCTGAATATAAGTACATTATACACAAGAAGATGGTATCTATTCTATGATTTAAAGAACCCCAAAATAAGAAAATTAATAAGTTCCATTTGTTTACTTGCTCTTAGACACTTGTTTAATCGGTGAGACCCTCAGAATGTCTTGCTAATAACCAACAGTGTTCAAAACTTTTGAAGAGGTCAAATAAGTGTGACATTGGATCTGTCTTGCGATGAAATTTATCGGCAAGAAATGGACTATCAGAGTGAGTTTTCTATCCTGTGTTGATGATTGATCTCTCACCGATGGGTTGGCTTCGGTGGTCATCACCAAGAGTCTCCACGATGGTACATTTCAATGATTTATTTTTTTTAAATTGCATTGTTTCGTCACAATTTCGATGAAGGCCACTGACGAATCACCGAAAAGGTCTGACGAAGTTGCTATAGCTGTGACAAAGGCTTTGTCGTAACTCCTTGACCATTTCATCACAATTTCGACGAAGGCCACCAACGAAGTTGCTATAGCTAAGATGAAGGCTTCATCGTAACTCCTTGCCCATTTCATCGAAATGGTGATGAACTTCTGGTGTTGTTTTGACGCTCTGGAAGAGCCATTGCAATTGCATTTTTCTTGTAATTCGTTGGTGGATACATGAAGTTTGTTTTGATATTCTGACGAACATCTGAGTCATTTTATGATGCCGATGACTGAAAAATATTCGTCGTTATTTTGACGTTTAATTCTTCGTCGAAATTTTGACAAAAAAATAGCGACAAATTTTTTTTTGTCAATTCGTTGATTTTCTGACAAATGTTTGTCCAACGACCGGAAAATGTTCATCGAAAAATGGAGTGAAATTCAGTAGTGACTTTAGTAACTCGTTGATAAGAGGCTCGATATATACATTCATATCTTTAACTTGGTACTTACCTAGTTGAATGAACATAAACATTATATAATTATTATAACCATTTTACTGCAATATATATAAATTAATGTACATGACTATTGAATGAAAAAAATATAAGTCATTATGCAAGAAATAAGACAAATGAGATGCTACTACGTTAAAGAAAATTGATGTAAACAAATACCTGGAAAAATCATTGACAACATTATGTGCTCCCTCTTTATTGACATCCATGGAGGAATGTTATTGTTGATAACAAAAACAGGCCACATCGAGTAAATAGATCTCAACTCTCCAAATGGATTGACACTGTCCGCTACCAATGAAAGCCTAAGATTATGAGGTTCTTGTTTAAAGTGTGGCCATTTTTCCTCCATGTCCCTAAATGTAGAACTACCACATGCATTCAAAGAATGTCATCTTCACTTCTATTCTGTGCATGGTAATCCATAAATTGCTCTAAGCTTTCACACCTAAATAATCGTTGCATACATGGAATAATGGGAATATATTGAAGAAGCTTGCGAGGCACCTTTTTTGTTACTTGATCTATTTGATATCTACTGATATGACATTTCAGGAATTCTATTGCAAATTCATGTAGTTTATGATATATAATATGATCATTGGGACATGCATCTATTGCTTGATACTCCATTCCGATATATTTCATAATGCCATTCTGTTCTGAGTGGGAAGCCACTGTTCATTCACTTTCAACACTTTGAAACTCCATTTGTAGACCCAACTTCCCATGCTTTGTAAACCTTAAAAGCCGCCATGTGATTACCAACAAAACACATCAACCAACTAAGACATTCCAAGCATTGTCATGAATTGACACCCAAGAGACTTTGGGGTAGTGATTTGTAACTTGTTTGCAGATTTCTACCTTTCAAGAGAGGTAGTGCACTTGTGCATTACCTATGTTGAGAAAGTGCAAAAACACCCATCAACAAAACCCAAGTGAACATGTTGCATCTACAACACTTGCATAACACCACAAACACCTTCTCATCATAACTATACTAGAGGTTAACATCAATGACAACACTAATGACAACATAGTGCAACATGTTTGATAATATTTAAGGTATGAAAAACAATGGCGATCTATTAAGGAGTATTGTGGGGATAACTGTACAAATTTGAAATTTTTGGTCATTCTTGGGATTTATTTAAGCCCAAAGATTGACTTAATTTAGTAAAATTAAAAGTGAAATGGTCATCGATGTTAATGTGAGACATGGACTACTTTGAATAGTTTAGAACTAAGGTGCACAAATTGAACTACAAAGCATTTATTACAAATAAATTAGACTACTTTGTATGGATATTTGAATAATATAGACTTATTCCACATAATTTAAACTAAGAATAGAAAATTATATATGTCAAATAATTTGGATTAGCGGTATGCATATTTTGAAATTTTGGGCTTATTCTTTACAAATTTAAAGTATTCTTCTCAAATTGGACTATTTGAAACATATTAGTACTCCAACCTTTCAACTAAATCAAACCAATAGCAATATAATGTTTTAGATAAATTAGACTAAGTATGCTTTTTTGAAATAGTTTGAACTTATTCTTCATTACTTGGAATAGCTCCTTGTAAATTTGAAGTACATGTAAAGAAAACTTACTATAATTATGACAATTGATCTAGTTGAGTTGATTATTGATTTTTTCTAAAGCTTGATGCATGCTAAGGAGTTATTATGTTAGATAATATAATCAAAATTTTCTTTGAAAATGGGTATTTCTTGCTTTATTTTTAAGAGATTGATTGTTGTTGATGCTAATAGATAATGATTGAATAATTTATTTATTATTTTTTCAAGATATGCTTTCCATGATGTGTAGGTGGCCTAGGGTGATGCATTTAAATAAATAACTCTTAATTCATAACTTAATTTTTCCATGCTTGTGCTAATAGATAACGATCAAATTCTACAATTGCTAGCTTTAGAATGTAGGAAATCAAAATTTGAAATAGTTAAACGTGATCATGACAACAATCTTGTATAGGGAGAGAATTATTATTCTAATCTTATGTGACATAAGTATACTAGTGTTGACTAGAGAAGTTGGTGCTGAGCAAAGTGATGACAAAGATAAACTCACCAAAGCAACATAAATATGAATACTCCAAGCAACAAAAATAAAACTTTATTTACACTATGAATTTCCTCATCACTTGCCTGTCCTTAGGCTACAAAATAGGCATATTTTATATTGGAAAATAGACTAACTAAGCTTGGAACTAATCAAAATAAATCCCTATAATCTGTCAACTTCCTATCATATAGTTGAAACTAATTTATTCGGAGATTTGTGAGAGGCTCACAACCTCACATTATTTCATCTAGAAATATCTAGAGCAACAAGGATTAATAATTAAATAATGCACCTACATTAGACTCCCAAGGAACAAAAGAATTGGTCATGGACTTCTGTCCATGAGTTCTTCAATACTTGTACCATGCTTGGATAGTTTTGAAGTTGTCATCCATGTAGCATCTTCAAGTGAGTGTCCCTTCCATTTAACTAAGTACTGAAAATATTCCTTGCCCCTAGTTTTCTTGACCACTTTCCTATCCAAAATTTCCTCAGGTTGCTTTGATGTTTCTTTGGGTAACTATTGCTTCCACTTAACAATCTTCTCTTCACCTTTTTTAGGTACTTCAATTTTTTTATCTTCACCATTGAAAGCGTATAAATCTGCAACATTAAAGATAGGGGAGATTCCAATTCCTGTTGGAAGTTCTATTTCATATGCATTGTTGGAAAATTTCCTTAGAATCTTATAAGGACCAATTTTCTTAGCCTTCAACTTATTATACTCACCCATTGGAAATATTTCCTTTCTAAGATGAGCTAAAACAAGATCACCAACATTAAAATTGACTTCCTTCCTCTTCTGATCAACTCTCTTTTTGTACTTGATGGTGCTCTTTTCAAGTTTCTTTTTCACCTATTCATGTAAATCTTGCATTGCACTTGCAAAGTCTTCACTGTCAGCACTTCTTGTTTCCATTTTACCCAAATTTATTTGTTCATATACTCCTCTAGGATGCATTCCATACATAATTTGGAAAGGACTCATACCTATGCTCCTATTAGGTGAGTCATTATATGCAAACTCTGCTTGTGCAAGTACTAAGTCCCATTGTTTGGGATGCATACTGACCAATCTTCTCAATATGTTTCCAAGGCTTCTGTTGACTACTTCTGTTTACCGTCCATATGAGGATGGTAAGTTGAGCTGAAGCTTAAATTGGTGCCCAACTTTTTCCATAGAGTCCTCCAAAAGTTTCCTACAAATTTAGTGTCTCGATCAGAGACAATGCTCTTAGTAAGTCCATGTAGCCTAACTATCTCCTTGAAGAACAAATTGGCAATATTAGTAGCATCACTTATTTTTGTACATGTAATAAAATGTGCCATTTTGGAAAATCTATCAACCAGTACAAAGATTGAATCATGTCCCTTTTGAGTTCTTGGTAAACTAAATAAAAAGTCTATACTTACTGAATCCCATGGCCTGTTGGGAATTGGCAATGGCTGATATAAACCTACATTTTGGCTGCTTCCTTTGGAATGTTGACACACTTTACACCTTTCTACAAACTTCTTAACATCATTACTCATACCTAGCCAATAATAGTGTGCACTCAATTGAGCTAGTGTCTTGTTTTGCCTGAAATTCCCTACTAAGCTGGCATTGTGTTTCTCTTTCAATAAATTCTCTCTCATAGAACTTCTTGGAATGCAAAGTTGACTTCCTTTGAATAGTAGACCCTCCTGTATCATGAAATCCATCCAAGGACTTCTATCTCTGCTAAGAGGATTTACACATGCTTCATATGACTCCTTAAAATCTATATCTTCCTTGTACATTTCTCTTAGGTCATCAAAACCCATTATACTCACTTCAGATCCCTGCATGATCAAGCTTCTTCTGCTTAAAGCATTTGCAACTTTGTTAGTTTTTCCACTTTTATGCTTGATAACAAAGGTAAAATTTTGCAGAAATTCAACCCATTTTACATGCCTTTGATTTAATTTGGTTTGGTTACTGATAAACTTTAAAGCATGGTTATTAGTATACAACACAAATTCTTTAGGCATTAAATAATGCCTCCATTTTTTCAAAGCTTGAACAAGAGCATAAAATTATTTATCATATGCAGAATACTTCTTTCTTGCATCATTTAGTTTCTCACTATAGTAAGCAATTGGATTACCCTCCTGACTTAGAACAACACCTACAACCATTCCACTAGCATCACATTCAACTTGGAAAATTTTACCAAAATCAGGTAAGGCTAAAACAGGTTGTTCTATAATATTTTTCTTAAGCAACTGAAAACTTGCTTCAACTTCTTTAGTCCATTGAAATAGTTGTTTATTTCCTTTGATTGTATCAACAATTGGAGCACAAATTCCACTGAAATTTCTTATGAACTTTCTATAGAAACTAGCAAGCCCATGAAAACTCCTTACCTCAAAGATATTCCTTGGAGTAGGCCACTCTATTATGTCTTTAACCTTTTCAAGATCCATTTTTAGACCATCTTTAGATATTACAAAACCCAAATGGATTAACTTTGGTTTCATAAATGTACACTTCTTAAGATTGATTAAATGTTTTTTTTGCTTCAACTTTTTTAAAACCAATCTTAAGTGTCTGAGGTGTTCTTCCTTTGTTTGACTATAGATTAAAATATCATCAAGATAGACTATTACAAATTTTCCTGTGAATTCCTTAAGTACTTTGTTCATTAATATCATGAAATTACTTGGAGCATTTGTTAAACCAAATGGCATTACTAACCATTCATAAAGTCCATCATTTGTTTTAAATGCCATTTTCCATTCATCACCTTCCCTTATTCTAATATGATGATACCCACTTTTTAAATCTTATTTGGAAAAATACTTAGCACCACTCAAACAATCCATCAAATCATCCATACGAGGCAAAGGAAATATATACCTGATGGTGATTTTATTTATGGATCTGGAATCTTTGCACATTCTCCATCCTCCATTTTTTTTGGGCTCAATACTGTAGGAACAACACAGGGATTTAGACTTTCTCTGACCAATCCTTTGTCAAGTAGATCTTGGACTTGGGCTTTGATCTCTTCATTCTCCCTTGGAGTCATCCTATAAGCTGCTTTGTTTGGAAAGTTAGCTCCAGATATGAGATCTATGTGATGGCTGATACTTCGTATTGGTGGCAACTCATCAGGCAAATCATCGACAACAATATCAATAAATTCATCTAACATTTTTTGAATTTCTACAGGTAAATCAACCAATTTTGTACTTGTAAGAATTACTTTTGGTTTTCCAATTAGAGAAAAATTTACCTCCTCATTCTTGATTTGATGTAAAAACTCTTTCCCACTTACCATCAGTACCTTAGGACTGACCTCCTCAATTGTATTTTCATCCTTAAGGGGTATCAGTGTGTGCTTATGTCCATCTTTTTCAAAAGTATATGTATTACATCTTCCATTATGGATTGCCTTCCTATCAAACTACCAAGGTCTATATAAGAGAATATGACACACATCCATTGGCATAACATCACATATTACTTTATCTTTGTAGCTTCCTATTTGAAACTCTACTTGACACTGTTCATTTACCAATACCTGATGTCTTATTTGTAGCCAAGACACCTAATATGGGGTTGGGTGTGTTGTCTTTTTCAAGCCTAACTTATCAACCGTTTTAGTGGATACAATATTATCAGTGCTTCCACAGTCAATAATAACTTTACAACATTTACCTTTTGTCTTACAGGTAGTTTAGAATAATGATTTCCTTTGTGCAAGCTCATGGATTTCCTTATTTGGCTTAAGTAGGACTCGCTTCATGAGAAATGATTCTCCAACCTCGGGTACATCTGTATGAACAGGTGATTCTTCAATCTCCTCCTTAGCTTGATCAATGTGTGCACCTCTTTGACTTGTGGTGGGATTCTTTGGACACTCATAAGATCTATGT
Source organism: Sequoia sempervirens (assembly GCA_007258455.2). Lineage (NCBI taxonomy): Eukaryota > Viridiplantae > Streptophyta > Pinopsida > Cupressales > Cupressaceae > Sequoia > Sequoia sempervirens. The sequence continues at coordinate 14,548 of VDFB02216257.1, forward strand.
CCATATTGATTACATTTAAAACATTTTCCAACAAATCCTCTACCTCTACCTCTTGAATAAGGTCTTCTTCCTCTAAAATAATCATTACCTCGGGAGGATTGTTCCTGGTGATGTGAGCTACTGGCTTTTTCTCTATGAGCTTTTCATTGTCCTCTACCGCTTAGTGCTCCTCTTCCTTTGAAACTTCTACTTTTCCCTCTTGAGCTTTGTGCTTGTTTTTTGGAAAGTTTCTCCTCTGCTTTGAGAGCATACTGATATGCTTCTTCCATTTTTCTTGGACACAAAAGGTCAATTTCATCTTGAATATTGTATCTCAGTCCATTGAGATACCGAGCCACCTTCTCTTTATCATCCTCAATATGACCAGCTCTAATGGTCAACCTATAAAATTCTTCTGTATAATCTTTAACTGACATTTCTTTTTGCTTAAGATTTTGTAATTTCTTGAAAAGATTAAGCTGGTAATATTTAGGCAAGAATTTACCTTTTAGCTTGGATATCATCCTTTCCTAGTTCTTGATCTTCTTCTTTCCTTTTTGTCTTCTTTCATCTTCGACTCCATCCCACCAGAGAGATGCATGACCCTTAAATCGGGTTACAACAAATTTCACTTTCTTGTCATCAGCAACATTTTCATACTCAAAATATTTCTCCATTGCATTGATCTAGTCGATTAGTTTTTCAGCATCTAGGCTACCTTCATACATAGGCACCTCCAATTTAGGCTTGGAACTTGCTCCCAAAATCGCTTTAACGACACTTGTTTCAAATCCTTCTTTCTCAAGTTCTGCCACTTCTTCTTGAGGTTATTCTTCTCTATCACTGAAATCATTCATGTCAATGTCTCCTCTTTGTGCAAGTTCCATTGCCTGCAACCATGCTTGCATTTGTCTCATTTCTTCTAGAATTTCTGTATTTGCAGCTTGTCTTCCTCGTCCTCGTCCCCTTCCTCTTCCTCGAATTTTGAATGCCATCTCTTGGCACAAAAGGTCTTCCCTTGTACCTATAGAAATGTTTTCTTACTCTAATAGCAATGGTGTGGGGCTAAGAAACAATTTACTTCTCATATGCAAATTAATAAATTGATAATTTAATTCCAATTTGCAATTAAAACGCCAAAATTTAAAAACCCGTCATATTTCAACCGATAACTACTCACCCATCAAAACAAATTTTTCAAAATGATTTCTGGGTTTGATGCTGCTCATTCCCAACCTTCTGGAACATTTTGAATTTCTTGATTTCATTTAGAAACAAGAAAGTTATACGCATTTTACTATGACTGGTTAGAAACAAAATCTGAAAAACGTCTTTTTAAAAAATAATAATGATAACGCACTTCATGCAACAATCTTACTCCTCAAATTGGTGGCAGATTTATCTTCAATCAGACTCCTTTAATCAAAGAGCAGCAATGATCCTTCCAAATGCAATGAATGCTCCTCAAAATTGTTGTGAGCTACAATATAGATTCAATTTCCCTCCTTACCAGTTGTGGCTCGCTATGCAACAAACTCTCAGATAGTGCAGCGAAAAACAACTCCAAATTTGACAAATCTTCAATTTTGATTTCGAATACTTTTGCAATATTCAACCCAACTCAACTCCATCACATCCTGCTTTGATACCAAATGGTGCCGAGCAAAGTGATGACAAAGATAAGCTCACCAAAGCAATAGAAATATGAATACTCCGAGCAACAAAAAAAAAACTTTATTTACACAATGAATTTCCTCATCACGTGCCCATCCTTAGGCTACAACATAGGAGTATTTTATATTGGAAAATAGACTAACTAAGCTTGGAACTAATTAGAATAAATCCCTATAATCTCTCAACTTCCTATCATGTAGTTGAAACTAATTTATTCGGAGGTTTGTGAGAGGCTCACAACTTCACATTATTTCATATAGAAATATCTAGAGCAACAAACATTAGTAATTAAATAATGTGCCTCCATCAGAAGTTTTGAATAGAATAATGTGGCATAATTGAGTGTTGGAATTGGTCTTGGTTTAGTGAGTTCACCACAATAGTCAAATTCTACACTAAAATTATGCATCCAAAACATTGATCCAATACAATGTAAAATGAAAAGAAAAATTTAGAAGATGTGCACTTCTATGTTCTACATGCAATAGATAGTATAAAACCAGACTCCACAATCTTTGACAAAATCTTCCCTATCTATGCCAAAAGGGGTTGTAGAACAGGGTATCGACATCATCAAAGGATTAAGGAATGAGGAATTTTACCAGATGTGGTAGAAATGTATGCAAAATGTGGAAGCATAGAAAAGGCACGTGAATTGTTTGAGTAAATGCTTCAAATACATGGTCTCATGGAATGCCATGATTGCAGGATATTTAGAAAATGGTTTATTGAAAAGGATTTTGAAACATTCAAGCAAATTGGCAAGTGTAAAACAAAACTTTACAACATTTTCCAGCATCATCTTGTATGTGCCAAAATGGGAGGTTTCGAACAAAGTGTGGACATCCATAAAAAGGTATAATAATTAAGGAATGTTAGTTTTAGTTGTAAGTGCCTTGGTAGACATGCATCTAAACTATAGAAGAATTTTTTTGAGGAGGAACTGAACCTTACTATGAACATTTTATAGACCTGAGCATCCTTTGTGGGTGTTACTACTGTGATACTGCTAAAAATGGGTTTGTTGAAAAGGCTTTATAAACTTTCAGTAAAGCTAGACTCCGCAACCATCCTCCCTACTTGTGTCAAAATGAGAGGTTTTGAACAAACCCTAGACATCCATCAAAGCTTAATAGAAGGGGTATTTTTTTTAGATATTATAGTTGGAAACGACAAGGTCTACCCAACCATTAGGGTTCACATTTGACTATATTTATTAATTAATTGAAAATAAAAAATACATTGTATTTTGATTTTCAATAAATTAATAAATATGGTCAAATGTGTAATCTGATGGATGCATAAACAATTCGGTTGGAAGGCTTGCAACATCTACCTAGCCATCGATGATCTGGTTAGTTTTACCTCTATGATCAAAGATGCGCGACTTCGATGTGGACTCTAGAATGCAGACCATTTCTGATCTAAAAATGATGCTTTTGTGTTTTTCTAATTCTTCAAATTATGTGTAAGATTTATGTTATGTCTTGGGTCATACCAATAATTTTTGTTATTTTGTTCATCTATAGATTTTTCTACTATCACATAGATCTAACACATCTAAATGTGTATTTATGTTATTTAACTCGGGGATTTCATCTCTATCTACTTTTCTTTTTTCTTTGTTTTCAAGATTTGCAATTTTTAAGAATACCTTTGAAGAATCTTTAATATATTGCTAGGGAACATTTTCTCCTACACCAATCCCCAAAAAAATGTGAAATTTGAAACAACAAACTTCAATTGTACAAATGCTCTAGAGTGGTATGATGCCAAACTAAGTTCTTTTTTAGTACTTTAACCATAATATTCCTAGCACACTCCTTTTGTAAATGTGAATGATATCCAATGTTACCTGATGATGATCAAAAAATACAATTTAACGCCTTTAAATAAAAGAACATAACAATAAATTGTGCAAACATGTGTTTAGCCAATCCAAGGTAAGAAAGGAATACATGAGAATTGGCCAAAAATTGAATTTGAATTTTAAAATTTTGAGGGTCAAATGTAGGGTTAATCCTCCATTATCAAAAATCACTCAAGACTTGAAAATAATCAAATTGCATGAATAAGAGAATGCATTGGGATAGGTGCTTGCATAAGCTTAATGAATGCACAATTTGAATGAATACACTAGAATATGTGTCTACATATAAGATGGGGAGTAAATATGTGTATGGAGATAGATAATAAACTAGACAAATAAGCCACACTACACATAAAATTAGACCAAATCAATGTATAAATATTAAAATTTATTCTTCTTAAACAAATAGAAAATAGCATACATATACATATTTTACTATTACAATGATTAATAAATACTTATTAAAATAAAGTATAATATAAAAGATATAATTTAAGCATTTACATGGCATATTCAATTATTAATTATTAATTTGTCAAACACATTCATACCATCACAATTCACCTAAAGCTGTCATTTTTAATTCGCAGCCTAATCAATTATGTTATGCCATTTTTAATTCTTAACCTAATCAATTATATTTATAAAAAGGGAAGACAAAATACCTATGTTACATAGGGACGCATCCTCACCCTTCAAACCCTTTTCCCCTTCCCTTGAGGCGTTTCGAGGATGGGGGACATCTCCTAGTTGTTCCCCCCAAATTGAAAAGAATGTGGAAACATCCTAAAATGTGTCTCTAAAATTGGGAATGGCAGGAAACACATAGGGGATTCCTAGCCATCCCTAAGGTGGTTGGGGATGTCTTAGACATCCCTTAACCATCCTAGGGACAGCCAAGCATCCCTTGTTGAAAGCAATAATGTTTAAAAAAAAGTCATTCATAACATTAAAAGAGACTGTTCAACATATCATGACAACAATATAACAACAATAAATATATCATGGCCACACTATAACAACATAATAACAACAATTAAATTAATCATGAGAGCAATGACAAAAAAAACTATAGTATAATAGCAATAAATATATCATGATTTAGATTCATAGTTAATGATATAAGTTATATAACAGTTAAATATTAACAAAAATAATTGGAATTTATGATTTCATTGTTTCATTGTTAAAAAAACATCGAATTTCAAAATTCTTGATATGGTATGAGAGTCAATTATTACTGTCAATTGCAAAAGAGATTAAAGGTGCATTTTCCATGGTTTGGTACAAAGTGGTATTGTGTGAGAAGTACAAATAAACAATTTCTTTTTGGAATGTGGTTGACATGCAGGCTCTTACAGACATCATCCAACGTCATTCTCTCTCTCTCTCTCTCTCTCTCTCTCTCTCTCTCTCTCTCTCTCTCTCTCTCTCTCTCTCTCTCTCTCTCTCTCTCTCTCTCTCCCTCCATATATATATACCCCATCATCCCCAAAAAATGGTCCTTGGACTACCATCCCTGAAACGTGTCCCCTTCCATCCTGCCGTCCCCATCTCAGAAATGCCATGGAACATAGAAAAATACAACTTCTTCTTGTCTAACGAAAGACCATGTAACAACATAAAAATTTATACACACAACATATTGTATCTCATGTCTATCACTAGCACTTGCATCAGAAGGAGGTGCAAGGATTACGCCTATAGAAAATTATATATATGTTAATATATATGGGAATATAAATTGATATGTTCATAGAAAATACAAGTTATTTTACTTATAGTAAAATCTAATTTCATGATTGAACGCCATTTTATTTGTTTGCACTATTAGATTGTTGTTTTGTAGCCAATGGAACGATGTCTATTCTTATTTTAAATTTGGTAATATTATGCTAACTTCTCTCCAAATTTTGACTTTGTAACTTATGGTTTTAATAATGTATTGAAGATAAACATACCATCTAAAATATTAAAAATAAAATACAAAATATTTTAGATTGTAGAGATATTATATAGTCAAAATTCCATTTGGAATTGTTCGTTAAAGTGACTATTGATTTTCTTTCATATTAACTAATGAATAGAGAAAGAGCAATAAAAAATTTGAGAAAACCTCTATTTACCAAAGCAAAAACTTTATAACCACCCTCATGTTTTCATCTTAAGCCATGAATAATGATTAATGAATGATTATATGTTCATTTTTTTTGTATTTTTGTTTCACTTTTTTCCTAGGAAATGGTAGTAAAACCTTTTAAATTTTTAAAAAATTCCAAGCATGAAAGTGTTAGGTTCAACCCAAAGAGCTTGAAGTGCATGTGCACTATGTCATACAATATTTTTTGACAAGGAAATTTGTGCCTTTAATATGGTATTTGAAGAAAAAAATATAGTTATGGATGTACAAATGAGAATGACACTCACATTTAAAATTGTGTACTTTGTTCAATAAAAAAAAGTGTGAGAAAATTTAATGGAAACTTCAAACTATAAGAAAAATTTGTGCTTCTATTTTAATTAAAAATTAGAAGGGTTTCATTTCATTTCCATATGATCCTCATTGTTTTTTCACTCACATAGGTGTCAAACTAACCCAAAAAAACATAAAATATTCATCCTATACCAATAAACACCCATGAATGAGTCTAA
>VDFB02216258.1:0-13833 GCA_007258455.2 Sequoia sempervirens
TGAATTGATTAAATTTGTCGCGAATTAGAATGAGAGTGTTGGAATATAAAGTTTTAGAGTTTAGGTTTGAGGAGGTTCGATTCGTTTTCCAAATTTTTTGGAGGGTTAGTTTGTTTTGGGTTTGTTGGTACAAAAAACATGTAAAATATATATATATATCTATGCAGCCTAGAAGCATGAATTAGGACTAGAATATCACATATCACCATATAAGAAACAAAACCACCATAAACTTGAATGTCATTTAAAACATGCATGATAAATATTCATCGTTGAAACTTGAATTGTGGTAGCTTGATATACAAAGTCTATTGATACTAGGGTTCAATTTGTATGATTTTGAAAAAAGAAGCCAACTAAGTAGATTTATTAGAATTATTCATAAATGATAAGAATTTGTTTAGTAAACTATCCATTTTGATTTCTTCTTGTAGTCTCAAACATTATTTTGTATCATTGTTACATTGGTCTTCAGAGTGGTAGCTTAATATAGCTCCATAATACAAAATTTGGTTCACTTCTATAGTGTAACAATGGCATAGGCAGATTTTCTTTCAAAGAACCAAAGGGTGACTGCACAATTAATGTGTATAAACACATCTTTTTGTAATATCAAGGATACTTTTTGAAACTTTCATGCATTTCTAATCTAAAAGGAAAATTCTTTTGCCTAATCTATATGTAGCCATTCTTTTGATATTGTCAAAAAGAGAAAAAACTTCTTGAATGATGCAAAGGCATGGCCAAGCAATTCTAACTCTTCGCATGATAGAAGAGAGATGTTGGAGAGTACATCAAGTCAGTGAGAAAAAAAGTGTAATGTGTTTTAGTTTGTAGTATTCCTCTGTTTCTCTACAGATGTGTGATAAATTCTTGGTTCAATGATGCAGAACAATTTTTGAAAAAAGAAAGTTATAGTGTCACAATTTGCTTTCAATCTAGCAAGCAAAAATGAAAGCTCAGCCTCTGGAATTAAAATTCTTGTTCGCAAAAAAAATGAATAAGAATGAGATAGTTAAGGTGTTTGAAATCATTTAGATGTCACTTTTAGGATTCCCTTGGGTGTGGGTCAAAGTCAAACTCCATAAAACATTAAAAAAATGTTCAAAAAAAGACTTTTTTGCATGCTTAGGCACGCAGGTTTTGTCTTGGTTTGCCTGGTTTGCCTGGGTTCTATCTAGGTTTTTCCCGGGTTCTCTTGGGTTCTTCTTAGGAAAACCAAACCCAAAAATGAAGGACCCTACTAGACATGTATGAAAAATGTGGTAGCATAGACAAGGCAATGAATTGTTTGAAAAAATGCCTCAAAGAAATGTGGTCTCATAGTGATGGAATGCCATGACATTTTTTTTTGTCATGGCATTCCATCACTATGAGACCACATTTATTTGAGGAATTTTTTCAAACAATTCATTTCCTTATCTGTGGCTTGTCATGGCATTCCATCACCATATGACCATATTTCTTTGAAAAATTTTCAAATAGTTCACTGCCTTGTCTATGTTATTGCTTACTATTATGCTTTGACAGATTTTTTCCAAGCATCCATAGCTTGTTTGAAAGCACTTGTTTTAGGATTTTAGCCATAGCAGTGAGGAAATGAATTGTTTGATAAAATACTTTGGTAGACATGTATGAAAAATTTCATAGCATAGACAAGGTAGTGAACTATTTGAGAAAATTCCTCTAAGAAATGTGGTCTCATGGTGATGGAATGCCATTCAATGAAATGTGGTCTCATGGTGATGGAATATCATGAATGTGGTTTCATGGTGATGGAATATCATTCAAAGAAATGTGGTTTCATGGTGATGGAATTCCATGAATATGGTCTTATGGCGATGGAATGTCATGGCATTCCATCACCATGAGACCACATTTCTTTGAGGCATTTTTTCAAACAATTTACTGCCTTCTCTATGCTATTGCTTACTATTATGCTTTGATAGATTTTTTCCAAGCATCCATAGCTTGTTCAAAAGCACTTTTTTTAGGATTTTAGCGATAGCAACAAGGCGGTGAACTATTTGAAAAGATGCCTCAAAGAAATGTGTTCTCATGGTGATGAAATGCCATGACAATCCATCGCCATAGGCATTCATCATCATGGAATTCCATCACCATGAGACCATTTTTGGGGCATTTTCAAGCGGTTCACTACTGTCTATGTTGTTAGCAATATATGCTTTTGATATATTATTTCCAAAAGCATCCATAAGCTTGTCGAAAGCAGTTTTTAGGCTTTTTAATACATACTTGATAGGCAATACCTTGTTTGATAAAATTCTTTGGTGAACATGAATGAAAAATTTAGCATAGAAAAGGTGGTAAATGTTTGAAAAATGCCTCAAAAGAAATGAATGGTCTCAGCGATTTCATGACAAACTATCTGGGTTAGTAGCTTCTCCCTAGTTATTAGTTATGCAATGTGGTAAATTGCATAGCTGCTTAGGTTGAATTTATAAAAACTATATTGTAATTGAAATTTTGTCATCTATCAACATCTAGTTATTAGTTATGCAATGTGAAGTAATGCTTTGAGTTTGAAAGATGTTCAATGCAATGTAATCAACGATATTGAATATAAACTAAAAAAATCTATTTTTTACAATTCATTAGTTAAACTCTTTATTTTATTTGCTCTATATATCTCATGCTATGGAAATGCCCTTTAAATTTTTTAAAAATAGTTTTATCTCTTGTTTCTACAATTTTTACTTTTTTTTTTTGAAATCTGATTTTTTTTTTCCCTATTTTTAAAAATCTTATACTTTGGTTTTGCTGATTTTTCCCCAAAAGATTTTTGTTGCTATATGTTACAAACATATGCAGATACAAGGTATACACATGAAGGCAGCGTAAGTCACAAAGTATAGGTGGAACACACATTAAGTCAAAATTATACATATGAGTTGTAAAATTATGCACTTGAATGTAATTCATCTATTGAACCATGAATTTATAATGCAAAATATGTACACCATCAATAAAAATATTTGTATTAACCAAATAGCCATGTATGCATACATCAATATAATAGATATAAGTATAAAATATGGTTACAAAATAGCCATATAGGCTTACAAGAATGCCATATAGGCATACAATGTCAAATATATCCAATACAAAATATGTACAGAATTGCCATGTCTAGGCATACAACAAAGGGCTCTGGAATCAAAATTCATTTCTCTCCATGCTCTAGAAATAAATTCTTTCCCTTTGTTTGGTGATCCAATGGTGATAAGTCTGTCACTCATTTTTTCTGTGCTCAAGGAGTGCTCCTACTACTCCTCTAGTTTAGCTCCTGGTGAAGTTTTAACTGTTACAATAAGAAGTAAAACATTAATATATAGAAATTACATTATAAGAAATGATATATTTAACAAAATAATCACTTACGACCATCTCATGATCACTCTCCACAATGGAAATATTTGCACGCCGATGTTGAGGCGTGCTCAAGCCCTATATAAACCATCCAAATAGGAATTAAAATACGAATCAATAATGGTTTGATTTTTCACTAGAACTAACATCTATAATAATGAATGTAAATTGAAATTTAGTAATTTGTCTCATACCTCCCCTATCAGAGCCATCGAGGATTGTATAGCAAATGAAACATTGATATCCATTGCCCTCATAACATTTAGAGGTGTTTTTGCCTCCAACATCTGAAAATAAAACAACAAATTATTCAATCACAAAAAAGTTACAATAGCGATCCACATCATCACTTATAATGTATGAGATCTAATGAACAAAATTTTGAGTACAAGTATTAAACTATATATTTCTAATTATCATGCTTACTATTTGCCCTATCCATATCTTGTTCGAAAGGACATGTTTTTAGGATTTTACCCATAGTAGAAAGCCATTGAACCATTTGATTAAATGCTTTCATAGACATGTATGATAACTATGGTGGCATAGAGAAGGTAGTGAACTATTTGAGAAAATTCCTCAAAAGAAATGGGATCTCATGGTGATGGCATGCCATTACAAAAAAATGCACGTCATGACATTCCATCACCATAAGACCGCATTTCTTACAGGAATTTTTTCAAAAAGTTCATTGCCTCCTCTATGGTATTATTGCTTACTATTATGCTTTGATAGATATTTTTCCAAGCATCCATATAGTTTTTTGGAAAGAACCTATTTTAGGCTTTTAGCAATAGCAACAACTGCAAGGAAGTGAGTAGTTTGATAAAATGCTTTGGTGAACATGTATGAAAAATGTGGTATCATAGAAAAGGTGGTGAGTAGTTTGAAGAAATGCCTCAAAGAAATGTGGTCTCATGTGGTGATGGAATGGAATTCCATCACCATCAGACCACATTTCTTTGACGCATTTTTTCAAAGTACTAAATGCCTTGTCTATGCTATTGCTTACTATTATGGTTTCATAGATTTTTTCCAAGCATCCATAATTTGTTGTGCTGGTGCACCTTTGCAAGCACATGCCTCCATGTGAATTAATTGCATTGTGCTGCTTATGTTGACTTTCTAAACAACTATATTGTAGTTGAAATTTTGTCATCTATCGACATCTAGTTATTAGTTATGGAATTTGAAGTAATGCTTTGAGTTTGAATGATGTGTAATGCAACGTCACCAACAATATGAATATAAACTACATAAATCTATTAAATATAATTCATTAGTTAAGTTCTCTTTATTCTATTACCTGCATGTACGTTTGAGTAAATCCACTGGCACTAGGAGGTGTTCCCTCGAAACCTCCAATATTACCCTGTTCAACATCCAAAATCACATATTAAAATACCATTCATAAAACAATACTATTAACAAGTAATAAATTTATAATTGTTTACTAGTTACATACCCCATTGATAGATGTACTGTAGAAATAACTAGGTGGAGGACCAGTGTATCCAGTCTCAACATTGTGACCCTATAATTTTATTAAAATCATAAAACTACATTAGTTAATCTTACATTTCAGAATCAAAATTTAATAAATTGAATTCAACGAATATGTTGACTTTTACCTAAGTATAAATGCCATATGCATCATCCAAAATGTCAGCCACCCTCTCCATCCCCATAGATGCATATGGATCTTGTGTAGTAGCATATGGATCCTACGTAGCATCCTCCTAAGTTCCTATTTGAACTATAAATTTCTGTGCTTTTTCACATGTTTTCCATAACCTTAAGTTTCCATTGGAATCCTTTTCATAAATGTAGGGGTTTATTTTCATATCATTTTGCTCATATTTTTCCCATGTTGCCCATCGAATCCATTGAGTCATGCATCTTTTGCATTCTAGTGCCTATCGGCGTGAGTTCATTAGGCTCTCCCCAATCCATGTTGTGTCTTCTCCTAGCAAAACATCTGTGTTTCCTATCAACAAGATGTTTTAATGTCATGGTGACTGAATTTCATTCATTGGCAGTTATCGACATAACAATTTCATTGTCTCGGTGACGGGAGTGTTCATATCGGCATGAGTCAGGATCATCGGTGTAATGCTTCACCGAATGTGTCATGTTTCACTGACCCATGTTTGAAAGACACATATCAGCATAGGAGTCATATTCAGGTGAAGGTCATAGCGAAATATGAATGTCTTGTTGAAAGGCGTATCAAAGGTTCTATCAACAAAGGATTAAGGCATCGATATAACATCACGGCGATCTCCACATGTCATACCAACTGTGCACAAGTATTCATTTCAACCAAATTGATGAGTATCAACATAAGGTCATAGCGAAAACATTTTGTCTCTCTGAATGGGGCATGTGGAAATGTTTCAGCCAAGCTAAAGGTTTTTGGCAGGTGGTCTTGGCGATTGAGCATTGTCTTACCGACTGGAGACAAGGAATGTACATTAGTGAGACTAAAGTATATCAGAGTAGTGTCTTGCTGATAAGATGTGAAGGGGGTCATCACTGATAGGTGGACTCAGTCGGTAAGAAAACTAAAATGTCTTGGTGATCTATGGAGAGGTGGTCTTCGGTGAGAGTTTCAATGAAATTAGGGTGTTTCACCGATAGAGCACATCGGGATAAGTCTCAATGAATGAGATGAAGGAATGGGTTCGGTGTAACTTTTTGCATTAGTATGAGTCTCTTTGAAGGCTCATTGTCTTCTTGTGAATGAGTAAAGCACAAATTTGTGTCACACTTTCGGCCAACTTATCAACACAACTGAATTAAAGTATTTCTAACTAAAAATCAATTTTGGTTAGACATATGATCTAGTAAGATTCATTCTAGCTAAGTTAGATGCTTCCACAACTTTTTCAACTAAAATTGTTGGCTAAAAATGTATGGAGCACCACTTTGAGTCCAATTTACCAAAAATATTAAATTATTTGAAAAACTTGAAGTTTCAATAACTCTTGCTAATGTAAACAACATTTAAAAAAATATATAAAAATACCCTTTTGTAGATCCATAAGTGTAGTTTTCTAAAATGTATTTTATTTTAATAGTTTAATTATTTTTTATTTTATATTTTATTTTTACTAAAGTAGGTTTTAGGCACAAAATATTTAGGTTGATTAATACTTAGGAAAATATAAAACTTATTAAAAAAATTGAAAAAATATGATGCACTAGATAAAAGAATCTATTTTAAGATGGTATAATTTTATTTCCATTTTAGATAAATATTTAATATGAAGTTGGCGTTTGATGAAAAGCAGTTGTTTTGATTCCGCGCTACATTTAGCCTTTATTGAAAATATATATTTATCAAATGGGGAAAAAAAAAATATATCCATTACACTAAAATTCAAGTTATAAATACACACAAAAATTTGAAAGAAAAATGAAATGGAATTACTATTAAAGTTTGGCGTCCCATACAGCTTCATTTTCAGCATTTTATCGATGGCTGAATTATAATAGTTTTAATTTATTAAAAACTAGTTTAGAATAATTTTTTATATTTTCTTAAAAAATACAAACATAAAATATACTAAAAAATAGATATTTCACTAGTTTACATCATTTCAAAATTCAAAACATATATGCCACTTTTTAGTGATTCAAGTTTAAAAATAGGATCAGCATTGGCTGTTTCCTTTATAAAGTGTGACCTGACTTTGTGCTTTACAGATAAGCTTCATTGGTAAGACTTATTTTGGTCGGTAAGAAAACTAAAATGTCTTGGCGAGGTGCCCGGTCTCACCGATGGAGCACAGGGGGAATTTGTTGGCAGGAGTTTACTGTTGTCTTGGCGACTCGGGAGATAAAGGAACTTTCGGTGGAACAAGGTGGATTCTCTATAAGGTCTTCCCAACACCATTAAGTTACAGCGACAGTGAGTTAGAACAAGGTGCATTTCGGTGAGAGGCTCCTTGGGTCTCAGCGAATGGAAGGCACAAGAAGTACATATCAGCAAAACGTATTGTAATCTTTGTGATATCTCACCGACCCAGATGAGCTATAACGAATGCAAAGATGAAACTGAAAGGGAATAAAAGAATACTATATGGCTTCGTTGTGACAAATGGAATGCTACAACGACGCATGGGAGACAAATGGGGTTTTTGTGGTTTTCGATATGATGTCTTCATGACTCGGATGTGTTACGGCGAGGCACAGAAGACCAAAGGGATGATTAGCGATATTGTTGCCTTCGGCATACTCACGGGGATGTTACAGTGAATGATTGATGAAGTCTTATGCACTGTGGCCGACATGAAAATTCCTAATTGCAACTGTTTGTCGATATTGGAATATGAAACGATGTGCCTACTCGGATATTGATGTATAAATAATCACTCTCAATTGTAAATGAAGTAGTAGGTAAAATAGTAGGATAGAATAGATACAGTTCAGAGGAACACAATGTTTCACAAAAAATGAGATTATGTTGCATATGTAAAATCATGGAGATATCAATGGAAGTCTTTTGATGTGTTGCAATTGTTTCTGGTATCAGTTGTTGGTCGTGTTTATTGAAAATATTATCGAAGTTGTCTCCAATTGTGATGTTCTCTAATTGTTTGAATTGGTGTAACAAGTTTACCTCCAGTTTGTCAGTACACATTTGTGTAACTGTGTGATCAATTAATTGGTTCTTTCCAGTAAAGATTAAATCCTCTAAGTTGATCATAGTAATTAGAAGATATCAATTGGATCATTTAAGAAGAACTCGGTAATTATAATCTTGCATGTTTATACAAGCTATAAACCAAATCATATGTTGAACAGCTTGAATTCTTGCCAGAACAGAGTACTTATCTCAGATTTCTCTTGACTCTGCATACCCTATAAGGCACTGGTCTCACCATTCACATCATTCAGTCTCATTCATATTTTTTTACATCTGTTAGTTGAGCATATTAGGATTTAGTCTTCATTTTAGTATACAATTTATTCCAAGTTTGATCCATTTTGTCCACTTCCATATGCCATTGTGGATAAATTGTTGTAGGAAGGAAGATCATAGGTTAAGTTTGCTTCATCCGTTATAGGTACACCCGCCTAGGTCTAGCAGCACCTGAAGAGTAGAAGGTTTAATTATTTCAAACCTTGTTTGTTACCCTAAAACGTACCAAGAGATTGGCAACCTCTTGAGGTATCCTTGCCTGCGTTTTTGAGAGCTAACAAATTGGCGACTCTACTGGGGAAACATATCAGAAAATTCAGTTGAAGACCACATTATAGAGTCATTAAAGAAAAGGTTATAATTTGAGAAGATTCAGAAGGGGTGATTCCGCTGGGGAAAAGATCAAAAGTAATCATTTTCCTACTTTTGGAAAAGTAGGTGGCGACTCTGAAAGAAACATTGCATTTGTTCAAATATGATAGGAAAAAGATCCTCAATGATCTGAAAATGGAGGGTAATCAGGGCGGACCTATTGATCATGACACTCCTCAAGTTGATTATGAATCTTTAACTTTTGAGGAGGTCAAAGCACTGTATGAGTCTCAGAGAAAGGAAATAGAAGAATGGCAGAGGAAAAGGCTGCAATTGGACCAGAATGAATATACAGATGCAGGAAGATATTGGGCCCCTCAAGCACCTGATATTACAAATGGAAATTTCTACAATGGAGGCGATACATATCATGCACAGCAGAGCACTTATCCTCCACAGCCATTAAAGCAAGAAAATGCTTATCCTGTCTGGACAAAGATTGGAAAATTATCAAGAATGCCAGTGCGATCAGTGTCAAATGCAATTGGCAGTTATCAAGAATGTCAATGTGATCAATGTCAAGGGCAACACAATTTTGATTCACTTGGAGATATTAGCCAGAATCTGCAACAAGGTATGTATCAGAACCAACAATCTAGAGATGATGAATATTTCAAAAGTCTTTGGGATGCTTTTCTTGACATAAGGAGGTATGGTGGAGAAGATTTCACTTCTCTGTACAATAGAATGAGAGAAATTTGTATACAGTTACCTTCTCACCATAGGCCTACAAGGACCATGTTTACTGAGCAATTCATAAAGGTATGGGAGCCTAATTCAGTTCATTGGTCAGAATTATCAATACAGCAAGTTTGTGATCACTTGAATAAGTTCATTGATGCCATGGAGAGGAAAGGGTATGGGGACACTACCAATGTTGATTCCAATTGTTGTATTTCTGATGAGTATAGAGGAATTGATCAAGCAATGCATCCAATAGATGATGAGGTATGTGCAAGTCAGTATGATTCCTATGATAGCTTGCATAATAAAGATGAAGGTACAAGATATCTCTCTTGCTTGACAGATTGTGACAAGGAGAGTAGTGTGTGTTATGAGGGATCAAATGAGTGTTTATATTTTGAAGATACACTTGAGGATTTTGATCTATAGCAAGGGGATCCTTTTACCTCTTATGAGGATCAGGATGAAGAGGCAATGGGAAATGTTGATAGTGAATTTACAATGCCTCTAGCTGCAGTTGAAAGCTACAACGATACATGCGATGAAGAGGAGGGTTGTAAATTTGAGAATGGTTTCCAAAAAATTTCAGGCCCATGGCATGATGAAGATTTAAAAGAGGATCAAATAATTTTTTGCAAAGGTTTGCCCCAGAATGAATTTAAGGTATTTTTAGATCCACTTGATGTTGAGCAAAAGGTATTTTTAGATAAACAAAGTGATGTGTCAAGTTATGGAACAAGTGACTGTGCTGGTAATTTTTCATTCTCAGTTGATCCTGGGCCTCTTTTTGATGATGACAAAAGTGATGAGTATGACTAATAATGAAAATGTGGAAACGTGTTTACTCAGCTGTGAGCAAATTTTAGATTTGCTGACTCTTGACTATCAGAGATATACACATGAAGCTGATCCTGAAGTTCTTTATCCAACTTGCATTTGTTTTGACAGTGAAATTTTTTTGTGCAATGATTCATATGATTCTCAGTGCCTTTCTCAAGTTGATAGTGAAACCTTTGAGGTTGGCCAAATGCATGTGTCTGTTCAGAATGAGGTATGTGTTTTTGAAATTTCTAACTCATGTGGAGAAGACATTTGTCTGCATACCAAGGATGATAATGTTCCAGATTTGATTGGTTCATATATGCTTAATATTGAAGGTTTGAGTCATAGGGGTATCAAAGAAATGCAAAGGGTTTCAGATTTGCTTGTTTCAGACAATGTTGGTCTGACATAATTTTTTGTTTCTCAAGAGGGGCACTTTGATTGTGAAATTTTAATACAGCTGAGTGAATGCTTTATGATCCATAACAGTGAGAAAGATAATAAGGAATATTGTATTTCATATGCATGCATCTTGAATGTTGAAAATAATAGGGGTTTGTCCCAAGATGTTGAAGAATTTGAACTACAGGATGGTGTAGGGATTTTGGGCCAAACCGAGCATGATGATACTCTAAGAACTTGCAATAATAGTGATATGAAGGATTGCATGAGTATCTTCAAGAATAATTTGACGAACTCAACACAAAACCAGGTGTTTGATAGGGGAAGGCTTGGTTTGAGTTTCAGATTGTAACAGCTCAGGAAAGGTGAAATTGAAACACGGAGTATTGAGGGTTGCCCGTGCATGGACAACTCTTGTGTATCCTCTCTAAATTTCTTTTCCATGGATAGTAGTTTAGGGTTCTGGTGCATTTCCATTTTGCATTCACCTCCATCTTGCATTCATTTTGCATTCATTCCTTCATGCTTCATTTCCATTTCCATTCTGCTCATTGGCTCATTTTGTGTTTGGTCTGGTCTGCTCACCCAAAGATTCTAGATCCTTGTAATGATTTGACTATCATTCATCCCTAGACAGAGCCACTGTTGGAACTATAAATTTCTAAGCTTTTTCACATGTTTTCCATAACCTTAAGTTTCCATTGGAATCCTTTTCATAAATGTAGGGGTTTATTTTCATATCATTTTGCTCATATTTTTCCCATGTTGCCCATCGAATCCATTGAGTCACACATCTTTTGCATTCTGGTGCCTATCGGCGTGAGTTCATTAGGCTCTCCCTGATCCATGTTGTGTCTTTTCCTAGCAAAACATCTGTGTTGCCTATCGGCAAGACGTTTTAATGTCATGGTGACTGAATTTCATTCACTGGAAGTTATCGGCATAACAGTTTCATCGTCTCGGCGACGGGAGTGTTCATATCAGCATGAGTCAAGATCGTCGGTGTAATGCTTCACCGAACGCGTCATGTTTCACCGACCCATGTTTGAAAGACACATATCGGCATAGGAGTCATATTCGGGTGAAGGTCATAGTGAAATATGAATGTCTTGTCGAAAGGTGTATCAAAGGTTCTATCGGCAAAGGATTGAGGCATCGATATAACGTCACGGCGATCTCCACATGTCATACCGACTGTGCACAAGTATTCATTTCGGCCAAATTGATGAGTATCGGCGTAAGGTCATAGCGAAAACATTTTGTCTCTCCGACTGGCGCATGTGGAAATGTTTCGGCCAAGCTAAAGGTTTTCGACAGGTGGTCTTGACGATTGAGCATTGTCTTACCGACTGGCGACGAGGAATGTACATCGGTGAGACTAAAGTATATCGGAGTAGTGTCTTGCCGATAAGATGTGAAGGGGGTCATCAGCGACAGGTGGACTCAGTCGGTAAGAAAACCAAAATGTCTTGGCGATCTATGGAGAGGTGGTCTTCGGCGAGAGTTTCAACGAAATCAGGGTGTTTCACCGATAGAGCACATCGGGATAAGTCTTAGCGAATGAGATGAAGAAATGGGTTCGGTGTAACTTTTGGCATCGGTATGAGTCTCTTCGAAGGCTCATTGTCTTGCTGATGAATGGCTTCATCGGTAAGACTTATTTCAGTCGGTAGGAAAACTTGGCGAGGTGCCCGGTCTCACCGATCGAGCATAGGGGGACTTTGTCGGCAGGAGTTTACTGTTGTCTTGGCGACTCGGGAGATAAAGGAACTTTCGGCAGAACAAGGTGGATTCTCTATAAGGTCTTCCCGACACCATTAAGTTATAGCGACAGTGAGTTAGAACAAGGTGCATTTCGGTGAGAGGCTCCTTGAGTCTCGGCGAATGGAAGGCACAAGAAGTACATATCGGCAAAACGTATTGTAATCTCTGTGATATCTCACCGACCCAGATGAGCTATAACGAATGCGAAGACGAAACTGAAAGGGAATAAAAGAATACTATATGGCTTCATTGTGACAAACGGAATGCTACAGCGACGCGCAGGAGACAAATGGGGTTTTCGATATGATGTCTTCACGACTCGGATGTGTTACGATGAGGCACAGAAGACCAAAGGGATGATCAGCGATATTGTTGCCTTCGGCATACTCACGGGGATGTTACAGCGAATGATTGATGAAGTCTTATGCACTATGGCTGACATGAAAATTCCTAATTGCAACTGTTTGTTGATATTGGAATATGAAACGATGTGCCTATTCGGATACTGATGTATAAATAATCACTCTCAATTGTAAATGAAGTAGTAGGTAAAACAGTAGGATAGAATAGATACAGTTCAGAGGAACACAATGTTTCGCAAAAAATGAGATTATGTTGCATATGTAAAATCATGGAGATATCAATGGAAGTCTTTTGATGTGTTGCAATTGTTTCTGGTATCAGTTGTTGGTCGTGTTTATTGAAAATATTATCGAAGTTGTCTCCAATTGTGATGTTCTCTGATTGTTTGAATTGGTGTAACAAGTTTACCTCCAGTTTGTCAGTACACATTTGCTGTAACTGTGTGATCAATTAATTGGTTCTTTCCAGTAAAGATTAAATCCTCTAAGTTGATCATAGTAATTAGAAGATATCAATTGGATCATTTAAGAAGAACTCGGTAATTATAATCTTGCATGTTTATACAAGCTATAAACCAAATCATATGCTGAACAGCTTGAATTCTTGCCAGAACAGAGTACTTATCTCATATTTCTCTTGACTCCGCATACCCTATAAGGCACTGGTCTCACCATTCACATCATTCAGTCTCATTCATATTTTTTTACATCTGTTAGTTGAGCATATTAGGATTTAGTCTTCATTTTAGTATACAATTTATTCCAAGTTTGATCCATTTTGTCCACTTCCATATGCCATTGTGGATAAATTGTTGTAGGAAGGAAGATCATAGGTTAAGTCTGCTTCATCCGTTATAGGTACACCCACCTAGTCTAGCAGCACCTGAAGAGTAGAAGGTTTAATTATTTCAAACCTTGTTCTGTTACCCTAAAACATACCAAGAGATTGGCAACCTCTTGAGGTATCCTTGCTTGCATTTTTTAGATCTAGAGTTACGGGTGGGGGTCATATGAACAAGTAAGCCCCGATTGACACACATGGGTTCAAAGGCCACCACACGAAGACTCCCTTGGATGGTGTTGTACAATAGGGATAGTATAATGGATGAC
>VDFB02216260.1:0-16781 GCA_007258455.2 Sequoia sempervirens
TCCTCCTATCTAAATCCTTCATCTGCATATACCCAGTACCCCAATCTTCCATTCCAATCTACTCACTCTAATCCTACATTTGTACCTATGTACCCTAATCCAACATCCACATCAACTTATCCTAATCCCACATCCGCAGTTCAATATCTCCATCCACCACCCGCATCCTCATGTCCTAATTCACCATTTCTTTACCCTTCATCTAATCTTAATCCCCAATCTATTCCAAGTCTTGCATCCAATCCCATTCCCCCATCTATTTCAAGTCTTTCATCCACTCCCATTCACCCATCTATTCCAAGTCTTGCATCCAATCCCATTCCCCCATCTAATCCTAGTCCACCAATCCATAATCCTTCATCCACTCCCACCATGCCATCTCAGCCTAGAGCATTCAAGTTCTTCACTCTAGAAGTTCTCCAAGGACTTATAACATAGAAGACATCTCCCACTCCACACCTTGAAGTTATGGAATCATGCCATCCCAACCCATCATCCATGGTCATTAGAGACGAGACCCTTCTCCACCCAACACCTATCATTGATGATACCACCCCTAGCACCACTCACACCATCGAAACCATCACATCCTCTGAATCCACTGGGCCCCCATCTCCTGCCATCATACCCTCTGAATCCACTGAGCCCCCATCTCCTACCATCATATCCTTTAAATCCGTTGAGCCCACTGAACACCCACTTCCTTCTCCATGAGTCGTTGAACCCATTGATGACACCCTAATCCAATCAACTTCTTCCACTCCTAGTGTCACTAAGATCCATTCCCATGAATGTTTTGAATCCTCCATCCCTCCATCTTCCCCACTTGAAGAGTCTCTCCACCACTCTGTCATCTTGCCATCCACACAAGATGAGTCATGCCAAGAGTCTAATCCAAAACATACCAACATATCCCCTTCTCTAGATCAAGATCCTACCATCCTATCTAGTTCACCTCAAGATCACAGTTCCCCATCCATTCCACCCCATGATCCCCTTGTCTCCACCACTCCATCTTCATCTCCATCACATGAGCCTGATACCACAAATCCAGATCCTATCATATCCCCTAATCCCTCTCCTGATACCACCCATCCACATGCTACTATCCCACCATCTCCCTCTCATGATCCCCCATCATCGCCTAAAACTACTATACCTACACCGCTTGCATATCCCTTTGGTACTCTCACATTCTTCCATGGTGGCCTCCTCGCAGAAGAAAAGCATAGTGTATTTACCACCCATCATCCTCCACCTAATAATGGGCTTGCATCATGTTTTCAGAATAATACAAATCCTGTCCTAGATTGAATGCTCAAGAAAATGAACTATCAAGGAAAAGGTCTAGGCCTTCATGAGCAAGGTATTTTAGAGCCCATACAATTCAAAGAACAAGTTTGCATGCAAGGTCTTGGACCTATTTCCCAAGACTCACAATCTAAAGATGTTGGTACAACCTCTAGACGTCCTCAACGAGCCTTTTCTAAAAGAAATGTTGGCTCTTCCCATCGCCCCACTAGATCATATGTTACACTCTTTGTTTGTCGCTTCTGCACCGCCCGTGTTCAGGTTCCTTCCTTTGTTCTGTCTGTTTGTTCTGATATCTCTGTCTACTTGTCTCCGTCCTTTGTTTATTTCATCTGTCTAGTTCCAGAATCAGTGACATCTTCATCTCATCCTTTCATCCATTCATCAACACCTATCCATGTCATCCATCATAAACATCATAGTCAGGATCAACAAAGGCACATACCTAAACATCCTACATCTACACATAATCCCCATCCTCCTATCCCCATCACTCCATATCATCCATCTCCTCACACCCATCCCATTGCTACTAAAAGCACTTTGGTTGTTAAAGAAAAAATGCATAAATCCAAGCATCCACATGAATCTACGGCTCCCCATGTCCCCTCCAAAAGACATGGTGAAGAAAAGAAAAATCTAAATATACATCAAATCCATAGACCACAAAGACCCACCAAAGCAAAGATCAAAACCATGTGGATCCCAAAGAAAAAAGATGCAATGCCATCACATGAAAAATCTATAAGAACATCCAAAGTTGCTAATCCAAAAGCTAATCATACACCCCTTTCATCTCCTAAGTCTGTTTTGGGTCCTTATGTCTTGAAATTCACCATTCCATCTCCTCCATTATCCCCACATTCTCCATACCTTAATCCTATTATCTTTTCACATCCACCACCACATGTGCCAATGTTGGTCTTGAACACATCTCCCCATCACATATCCACCCCATCATTCCATTCATACCCTTTGCAGCATTCCATCCATTATCCCATGTATCTTCCCCATCAAATTCCTCTAATTCATCCTTCCATGATCGTAATAAGGTTGTACCAACATCCAACGTACCACCTAAACATGGCTCTTAACACCTTGATCCTGTATTACATGTCTTAAATCAAAGTATCCACTTCCTTATCCCATCTATCTCCTTCTCGCAGATGACATCCAAAAGTCAAAATCCAAAAAGTAAAAAAAAATCAAAATAAAATAAAATAGTAAAGAGAAATAATCCATCCAATGGTGAAAACTTAAGTAAAACAAGCCTTGATAAATTCCCATGATGAAAACCCTCACAACAGGGAATCAGCGCGAAATCCCCCATCCGCATCTCAGTGTCTCCAATATGCATTCCTCCATCCGCTATGCTTCCAACTATGCACCCGTCTTCTTGTTATCTGTCCTCTTCATAAATCCCCCCCATCCCACCTATCTTCCGCATCATACCATCATATCCCATTTATCTCCCATTCCCTCCATCCTTCTTGTGATCTTGATCAAAATAGGGGCACCTATCTATGCATGCTTTGGACACCTATTGGTATACATTCCCTTCATCCATGCTCTATCATATTCCTTAGTCACCCATCTTATCCTCATCTAGTTATCTCCTTTATTTTCCCATCCACTTGTCTTCTATCCCTCATGCCTCCTCATATGTGACATATCTAGAGTGGGGGCATTTGCTTCCTTTGTGACATAATCCTTGGAGACATTATCTATCTTAGCATCCCTTTCATCTCCCAATCCTTCTGTCCCTATCCATCTATCATAGCATCCCTTCCATCTCCCCATCCTTATCTTCATATCCATCTACCCTAGCATCCCTTTCATCTCCCAATCCTTATATTCCCATCCATCCAAACAATCCCTCTCATCCCCCATCCCTATATCTCTATCCATTCTTTCATCTTTATCCTCATACCATCTCACAATCCCTTGTCATTGGTATCTGGCTATAGGCCTCCCCCCCATGCAACCCAATGTCATTTATCTCATCGTCATCACCCCTGCTTCTCTTTCACATCTTTCCAATCTCCTATCTTTTCATCACTCATCTATCTCTCATATCATCCTCCCAAGTCATTTTACTGCTTTGGATAACTATCCCATCCCTGAGCTTTATGTGATTGTCATCATCCTATCCAATCCAACAGGTCTATCCTATCTTGTCGTATCGGTCCCATCTTTTTCTCCACTTATCCTATCACCTTATCATCCTTTATCCATTGTTTTCCTTTGGTTTGGCTTCGAACTTCATTGCCCCTGCGCTTTCACGTAGGAAAGGTCGATCATTTGATCCGCCCCCGAGGTTCCATCATCGATCTTCATTGTCCACTTTGCTCTTCTATTGTCTATCATCGATCTTTCTCCTTTTGTCCATCCTATCTTTACCATCCATCAAGGTCTCCATCTTGGTCAGTCATCCACCTTTCACCGAACTAGGAGGGCTCTGCGCTTTCATGTAGGCAAGGCTAATCTTTGATCGGCCCTCGAGCCCCTAGGTCTTTAGGGTGTGTCAATCTCATGCCTTATCTCCCTTGTGTTGTGTCGTCAAGTTATACCCTTATCTAGCTGGTTCTTAACAAATGAGACCCACTTGTATCAACAAATCCAATCGATTTTGAACATCCTACGTCATAATGATCTTTTAGTTTAGTATCCATCATCTTTGGTCTCAACAGGATGCATCCTTCCTAACAGACCTCATCAATCCCATCCATCCCCTTGATCCTATGGCAAAAGACATTTGAAATTAATTGCGATCTTTTGATGCTTTTGGCTTTTGTTTATCATTTGAGCTCCCTATCATCACTTGTCAAGGCCTCCATAATCCATCATATTATGGCATGTTTTGATTGGTCCACATAGGGGCATATCTTGCTCTTTTGTTTGATTGTGTCTTCTTGGTTGTCCCACGTAGTACACACCAAGATCCTCGAGGTCTTGCGTTATGCTGGGGCATCCTTTTGTGTTTGTGGTTATTCCAATACCTGGCCCAACAAAGGTCTTCGTGACTTTGGGGTATTGGGATAACCTTCTTGTCTATTGTGTGTGTTTTATGCATTTGACATGAATCGGCCTTGGTTCTTCATACCTTGGCATCTTGTGTCTTATGCTATAGCAGAAATCAGTGCTCTAAAGATGGCAAATTGCATTAGGATTGCATTTCATTTTCCATTTTATTGTCTTGCATGTATCCCCCTATCCATTTCTCCTTCATCCTCATCTCACATCTCTATCCAATCCCCATCCATTCCATTTAGCCCAAATCACCTAATCATATCCTTGGTCTTGTTCCCAGTCTTGTTACAAGCCTTGATCTAATCATCCTCCTCATTCTCATCATCATCATCCCATTTTATTCTTCCATATCCCCTCAGTGTTGTTTGGGATATATCCTTCCCTTGTAAACAAAACTTTCATCATCATCATCGGGAGGTACTCTTCCCTATCCTTTAGTGGTGTTTTGGGATGTATCCTTCCCTATCCTCATTGACAACACTCCATCCATCCTCAACCCCTTTTGGCTTGTACCTTGACTGGGGAAACATCATCTTCGTCTCTGCATCCATTTTTGTTTCCCAACCTCCTGTCACCTTTTCATCCTTTCATATCCATCCCTTTACATCCTCTTCCTCATCTCCCATTTCTTCATCTCATCCATTTCGAGAGCACATCTGTGTTCTCTTGAACCCACATGTTCTCTCGAGGGGGCATCCTTATCCATACTCTTCATCTTCACCCCCATCATCTTTCTTCCTAGTCATACCTTTGATGACTGGGGCATCTTTTCCAATCTAACCATCTCCTTTTGGGTTCTATATTTTAATATTCTTTGAAATGATGCTACTTCGTAACACCATCTCAAAGAGGGGCAAAATGTAGACATCCAAATTTGGACACTTAATTTATTCAAATTTATCACTTTTCATCTAAACATCCTCTTATCCAAGTTAATTAAATAATATTACTATTATTTAAATAATATCCTTAATTCTATCAAATCCTTAAGGTATTTAATTAATAATTAAATACCTTACCCTCCTTAATCCCCTTTTCATCAAATGAATTAAATAAATATTACATTTATTTAATCCCTCACATGTCATTTTCATCTAATCCTAATCCATCTCCTAATCTCTTCATTAAGGATGTGCACATGCCTAATCCTTGATTAGGATGTGTCACATCCTCCAACTTTTGCAAGTTGGCTTCTAATCCACATTAACCCCTAATTATCCTATAATTACTAATTAGTCAAACCTAATTCGTACCTTAGTCAACTCTTCCCATCCCCCAAGGAATTTTTAATTCCTTTTTATTAACCCTAGGCTCCTCTCTTCTCCATGTGAATTTTTAATTCACATTTTATTCCTTCTAGAATCTCCTTTTCCCATGCATCTTCTAGAACCTTTGACATGTCACCTCATGCACATGTGACAAACTCCCACCTTTTGGGAACATTGTCTTATCTACTAGATTCTTCCAATCATTGCGAATTTTTAATTCACTTTTATTCTCTCAAAGCTTTCCCCCTCCCCATGTGATCATTGAAAGGTCACATCAAAGTACTTGGAAGGTACTTGTCCTTCCTCCACATCATGTACCTCTCTTCCACATCACCTACACATCATCTCACCCTTAGCCATCTCACATTCCACATGTCAAGATGTGAGGGATTGTGAGTCCTCAACTCACCTTAGCCCTTCATCTTGGCCTTGTTGGATAAATCCCAACCATTTAATTATCTAGAGAATTCAAATTTCTCTATAAATACCCCCTCCTCTAAGGCAAAAGAAAAATACTTAGCCATTTTATAACTACATGCTACCAATTCGCATTCTCACTCATTCACTATCACCTAGCCATCCTTTTGATCATTTTGCACATTCAATCTTGCATTTAGCCACTCAAGAAGCCATCTAAGGAGCACACAAAATCATCCCAAGCAAGGGCCAACCAAGGAGTCATCAACAGCAAGGAAGGTATAACCATTTGTATCTCTTTTTATCCATTTTCCTTCTTTTTTTATCACTCTTTTGGCTAATCTTGAGGTGTCCTTAGTCTTTTATCACTTGCATTTTTAAGTTATTTTACACACTAGAGTAGGATAATCTAAGGTTCACATTTCTTTTCGAGAGCACATCGTGCTATACTTGAACCCATCCTCACTCTGGGGGCACTTTGCATCATCTTTCTTCCTAGTCATCCCTTTTGATGGCTGGGGCATCTTCCAATCCCTAACCATCTCCTTGGGTTCTATATTTTAATATTCTTTGAAGTGATGCTACTTTTCCATCTCAAGAGGGGCAAAATGTAGACATCAAATTTGGACACTTAATTTATCCAAATTTATCACTTTTCATCTAAACATCCTCTTATCCAAGTTAATTAAGTAATATTACTATTATTTAATTAATATCATGAATACACTACCAAATCCTAAGGTATTTAATTAATAGTAAAATACCTTACCCTCCTTTAATCCCCTTTTCCTCAAATGAATTAAGTAAATGGCATTTTATTTTATTCTCACATGTCATTTTTCATCTAATCTAATCATCTCCCTAAATGTCTCTTCATTAAGGATGTGCAGCTGATCCTTGATTCAGGATGTCCACATCCTCTCCAACTTTCAGGATTATTTCTAGTCATGTGGCTTTCAATTGTCATCTGGTGCTGGTTGGTTAAACCCTGAGTGGTACCTTGGTCCCAGCTCTCCCCACTCCCAAGGGAATTTTTAATTCCTTTTTTATTCACCCTAAGGTTCCCCCTCTTCCCCATGTGAATTTTTGGTCACATTTTATTCCACACAGAATCCCCTTTTCCCATACCTTCTAGAATATTTGACTTGTTGCATCAGAGTCACGTAACGACAAACTCCCGCAACACGGGACTCTCTCTTGTACTAGATTCTCCCCGGCATGATTTTTTTAATTCACATTTTATTCCTTCCTCCCACATCATGTACCTCTCTTCCACCTCACTTACACCTCATCTCCCCTTAGCCATCTCACAATCCACATGTCAAAATTTGAGGGCTTGTGAGTCCTCAACTCACCTTAGCCCTTCATCTTGGCCTTGTTGAATAAATCTCAACCATTGAATTCTCTAGAGAATTCAAGTTATCCTATAAATACCCCCTCCTCAAGGGAATTTTAAGAGACTTAGCCATTTGATAACTACATGCTGCCAAATTTGCATTCTCAATCACTTACCATCATCTAGCTATCCATTCTAATCACTTTGCATATTCAATCTTGCATTTAGCCATTCAAGAAATCATCTAAGGAGCGCACAAAATCATCCCAAGCAAGGGCCAATCAAGGAGACATCAACAACAAGGAAGGTGAAATCATTTATATCTCATTTTATCCATTTTCCTTCTTGTTTTATCACTCTTTTAGCTAATCTTGAGGTGTCCTTAGTCTTTTATCACTTGCATTTTAAAGTTATTTTGCACACTAGAGTAGGATAAAATTCTAAGATTCACAGCCAGATTTGGTCATGTGTGGTAGGATGGCTACCTAGGTCCTAAGGTTTTTTTTTGTGCCTTGTAGGCATTCAGAGATGAACTCAAAGATGATCAGATAGCTAATCATAGTCTGTATAAGGGTAAAAATTTGGATAGTGTTCTAGTGGAGCAGCAAACGAATAGTGTTCCTGACTTTTCAGTTGAAGAGATCAATGTAGCACAGGCTCAGATGGTTCCCAGTGACGTTGTTTGCTCTATTTAGCAAGTACACAATGACCTTTTGTGGATGTAGGGCCCATTGGATTCCAATGAAGAAGTTTAGAGTGTGTTGTGTGCACTGTCAAGTCCACCATTTTCAAATTATCATCTCTTAACCATGAAACTGATGGTTGAGTTATTATGGCTAAATTTAAGGGCCTCTTAGGCTTTCAGACAAGACAACAATGGTGCTCCATGGATCCATTTGACATATTCTCTAGACTTCTCTATATCCTTTTTGACATGATGTTAATTTATGGTGTCCAATCCTTACTAATATTCTCTGATTTTATTTTATATTGTTTATCTGATTTTTGCTGCAGGCCTGTTTTAGTCTACTTTTCTTTTGAAGATGATCCTTGATGATCTTTTGTATGGGATAGATTAGGAGGGGGTGCTTTTGCTGCTATTTTGTGGGATGGTCCATTGGACCTGGGGGCTCCACTTTTGTATTGGTTCGAGGGTTGGATTTCTGATCTAGAGTTGAAATTACTGCTCCATTGATGCTCCATTGATCTGTATCTTTTGATCTCTCTATATTTAATATAAAAAAGAGAAAGAGATGGTAGGTTTTAGGGATAGCCTACTATCAAGGAGCTCAAAGGTGGGTGTCCAAAATCCTTACCATATCTATTAAAGGAGAGGGGGAATTATTGATGTTAGTATCTTGTGTAAGAAAAATAGGAAGAATGTCTACAAATTTAGAGGAATGTTGCGATAAATGGTTTTTGTATATCTAGATATAATATAATTAGGCTTAGTGGCATATGTATTTCCTATATTGTTTATTTTGGAGGATTGGATTGTATTTGAATTGATAAGGTCTTGCACTAATTTATAAAGATGTAAGCATCATTCAATATGATGGCTAGAGACTCTATAGTACTACTAAAAGACCTTTAGATCATATGAAGGTGCAAGGGGCTGAACATTATTTGGTGATCAGATGGAAAAAAAATACACTAAATTTTTTCTTAGGAGTTTCTACAATATTGAATAGAGAGATTTGGACGATTTTGTGAATTGTTAATTTCTTTGAGTTTAAACAAAAAAAATAGCTAGTATGATAGTAGGTATTAATGTAGGAGTGTTATTTACAATAGAACCTTGATAATTATTTAAAATATTTTTTAATTCTTTTTATAGTTATTATGTGAAGAAAAAGCCATGGAAGATATAGTAGAAGCCTATTGGTTGGGTTCCTCAAATTGGTTGACACTTTGTTTGTAGTTGCAAAATGTTTTAGGTAAACCCACAAAAGTGGTTTGCATCGAGTGAGGAAGGAAAAGTTGCAAAAAATGACCCCATGCAAAAAAAAATATTTTTTGGGTTTGAATGAACCCTTTAGTTCGAGCAAACCAAAAAAGGGTTCGAATGAACCATGGTTCAAACGAACCAATTAAATACCAAGTCCCACCATTCCTGCCAAAAATACGTGATTTTTTTTTTTTGAAAGTGGGTTCGAATGAGCCAGGGTTTGAATGAACCCTGGTTCAAGCGAACCCCCAGGGGTTTGCTCGAACCTCCCTTGGTTCGCCTAAACTCCCCTTTTCCCACCTCCTCACCTTCTGGCACCAAAAAAGTAGAATTTTGTGTTTTGAAGCTTGGGTTGAGGATGAAAATGAGGAGAATTCATAGACCCAACTTGATTATGGTAGTTCTCAAAACGAGCCATAAAACAAATATAATTTTAATATTTTTTGGTTTTATTGTGTATTTGTTTTTTAGTTTTATTAAACATAGGGTTTTCACTGAAAATCAAGCTCTCTATTCTGTACATGTGGAAAAATATCAGATTATCAAAATTAAAATGAAAAATATGAGTGCACCAGATATTGAAGTCCTTGAACTAACAAAAAAAATTGAATTTCGATACATGTACAAAAAAATTTATGTGTTATATGGTGCACCTATGTCTGAATTGTAATTGGTTTGACTTCAAAACTTGATTAAGGAAAAAATATTTGGTAAAACACTATCTAACCAATTGGAAGCACTATATATCATAGTTATAAATCTAAATTTGAAAAAATTGAATTTTATCCTTCATGGAAAAAAAATTGTGTGTTATACGGTGAACATCACTCCTTAAAAATGTTCTTTAATGAAAAAACCTATTTTTCGAAGGAGATGGAAAAAGAAGTGCAATCTGATTCCAAAATTTTTGAAAAAAAAATATTTAGAATCTACAAACAAAATGTGACAAATCTCTAGTTTGCATCATCTTCAAATTCTTCACGGTTCAATCACTATAGGTGCCCGAAAGTGAAGATTTAGTTAGAAAAAAATATTTCAGTGTCTAGTTTGGCCAAAAATTGTAAACCAATATTGTGGGATCATCTTGTACAGAATCATGCAAAAGAAGAATATCTTGTTAGTAAAATTGTATCCTTGAGTAGAGGCTAAAGGTTCCTTATGAAATTATTTTGCAAATATAAACTAGGGAGTGCATGTATGGAATGTGAGAGAACAAGGGTTGGTATCTAAATATAAAGTCAATTAATTTTTCATAAAAACCATGCTTGCAATGCACCAGGTTAGTAAAGATGACTTGGCGGATTATATTAGTTTGAAAGTGTTTAAAGAATTGATTTACTAATTGATTTAAATAATTTATTAATTGATCAAGAAGTGAGAAATATCAATCTAGTGCAATGGATTTCAATGATTATGAGAAGATTTTTACTAGCAATTGGTCTTGAAAAATAGTCACTACACAAGGTTGTAAAGATGAACACATGTTTGCAGATCACCCTTGCTATCATAATTTTCATAGTGAGGCACCTCAAAGCTAGTATAAATTAGGATAGCAAGGATGTACAAGTATAGGGGCTATAATGATAGTATGGTGGGATGAGAGGTTAAGTAGAAGAGGTGGATAGCAAGGCAAGCTAATGTTGAAAGTGTCCTACATTTTTCATAATTTGGTTGATTATATGCTTTATTTTATGCAAAGGAGGTGGGATACTAGAAAATATACCTACATTGGAAGAATTTAAAGCTTGTGAGAGAAGATATGTCAACCAAAGGGGATAGAGGTTCCAAGGTACCTTCGAAGAAATTGATATCACATGGCATGTGAAGGAAGGGAAATCTAGAAGATGAAGCATGCAACACTCTAGATTATATAGATCTAGTGACCATATATTTATTATGTAGCATCATAAATTGTCACCCCTAATAATATCACATTACCTTGACACCCTATATTGGCCTATAGCGTTAATTATATTAATTTATTTGTTTTTGAACTAGATATTGATAAAATATATTTAAATCCTCAACATCCTGACAAATTTGAGTAAAAAACACCCAATTAAGGGTGTGGGCACCCTTGACTTTAAAGGGGTCCTATTTTAAATTTAGCTTTTGGTGTCAATATTTGAAGAATTAAAAGGTTTCCATGTTGGGGCCTATAATCAAATATATCCATCAAGATGCATATATAAAAAAAGTTGTATTCTCATTTGAACATTAAAAAAGAGAATGGTATGAATAAGGAGCTATTACACAATCAAATTATGAAGATGTGTTAAGTTATCATCTACAAGAACAATAGCTATATCAATCTATTATGTTATGAGTACTAACCTCTTCCAGGTATATCAAGTAATCCAAGCATAAATCAATCAAAATTTGTGGCAACTTGTGGTGTGGCATCACTTCATCAAGGATTTCATACCAAAGGTACTCTTATCAATTATCATTTTAGTCAATT
Organism: Sequoia sempervirens; assembly: GCA_007258455.2. Taxonomy (NCBI): domain Eukaryota; kingdom Viridiplantae; phylum Streptophyta; class Pinopsida; order Cupressales; family Cupressaceae; genus Sequoia; species Sequoia sempervirens. The sequence goes on from VDFB02216260.1 coordinate 11,772, forward strand.
TTTGTTTTGGCATTTGCTTGACCTATGGTATTCCCTCTTGATTATCATCATTTTTTGTACATGGAGGTGGAAACACCAAAATAGGTTTTGACTTAGGAAAATCCCTATACAACACAACATTTCCCCCTCTTTTTATGTGTGTAGGTCAAATCTGAAGGTTCAATTGATATATTGCTACAAGAAAACAAAGTGCAGATATGTACGTTACAACATAGAAGCTTGTAAATTCAAAATATTATATCTCAGTCAAGGGCACCCACGCCCCTGACTAGCAAATTTTGCTTCAAATTTTGATGACAGGTGCACAAATATCTACCTTTTTCAAATCTGGGTTTGTTTCCTCAATTTTAATTTTTTTTTGTTTGATGAATTACATTTTAGGATCTAGGGTTTATTTCAAATAAGCTTGTTAAAACATGATGCATAAAAAATTTTCATATTGGCTCTTCCTTGTGGTAGTAATCTACTCATCAACCCTAATTGGTTTTGTGTTTGACTGTGGAGTCAATTGAAAGGAAGCTAGTTTAATTAGATCTAGGATCACTTTTCCCACTCTACATATTGAACATATGGACAGTATAAATGACATGGACATGAATTTTTTTTACTAATCACATTAGACGAGGACTCAATACTTATTTTGAGCCAAGCAATTAAGGCTAAGGCATTGTTGTGAATGATATTTAAAAGCCCTTAAATAAACTCAAGATCTTTGGAATGATTATGAAGTGTTTATGGGTACAATGAAACTAAAAGTGTTCTCACCTTATCAAAATTTCTAATATTTTCTAAGGTGCTAATCGATATCACACATTTGGGATTGAGAGACATTTAGTCTGACCTCATGGTCAAATTTAGAGCTTGTATAATGGAAACTAGTATTAGGATCTAATCTTGAATTAAACATAAATGATTGAAGGAGAAGGTATATTTATTGTCATTTGATCGAAATAAAAACTAATAAAATTAGGACCAAACATAATTGGGGTTATTACAGCATGAGAGTAACAACATTTTTATATTTTGGTATCTTGTGTAAATAATGATTTTAGAATGTGAAGTTTGGGTCATGAAGCTCATAAGAAAGTTTCAGAATACATAATCTAAAGATAAGGGGAATTCAATAGAGATCTAGGGGAGAAAAGATCGAACAAATCGAAAGATCAGAATCCAGATCAAACAAATCTTCATCCGTCCGAAATCGATCAAAGCGCAGATCAAAAGATCCTCCGCAGATCCATCCAGGTCGAGTGGAGAGAGATAAAGAGAGGGTCTAAAGTGACTAAGGAAGAGAGAGAGAGAGAGAGAGAGAGAGAGTGCAATAGAATGAGAGATATGTAAAAAGATTGAGGGAGAGATAGACATGGAGAGTGAGAGAAAGAGAGGAAGAGAGTACAAAAATGCGAACCCATTTAATGTTTCATAGAATGTGCTTGTATTTTGTGTTTCATAGTACACAAACACTTTTAACTAAAAAGAATTTTTTGCTATTCTTTCTTTGGAATAGGTTTGAATAATGAGACTATAGGTTTGGATTGTTTATTTTCCTCCATCTCACATGTTTTTGACCTTCGTTCTTATTTCTCAACTTGCATGTCATTAGGTTTACATATTGTATAACATTTTTAATTAAACTACCACCAAAATTTCATATATCTTCTAAGCTTTCTATTCATTCTTTACATATTTGAAATACAACATATTTGTTTTTAATTTCTTTTGCTAATGTTTCTATAATTCTTGGATACATATGTGTTAATTTTTCTTTAAAGCTTTTGATCTACTTGTCAAAATTTGCAAAAAATATATATGATTATTCTACACTTCATTATTTACACATTGAAAAAATTACATTTTTTATTATTTTAGTTCAAGTTATGTAACATGCATGCTCATGATGTGATTTTTCAGGTTGCACCCACTTTGAAAAATCATAATAAAAAATATTCAATAAAAATTCACCAAAAATATGTCTAGTTCTCACTTTTAACTGTATTTCTACCAATCAATTTTTCAAACTACTAAATGCAACAAAAAAATAGAGGGAAATACACCAGATGCTATGTTATATTTTACGAAAAAAAAGGAACACTTTTGTGTGGGGATAGCATTTCATCCTCTTAATCTTAATTATTTTGAAAAAACTTTAATAGTTTAGAAACTATATTTAGAGTACTAGAATTCATATTATTTTACTCATCTAAGATGAGGTTTAGTTGATTTTAGAAAAAAGGTGGCCACCTTTGACCCCTTTTTGTATACCATTTCCATGTACTTTCTTGGTGTTTCCATTAGATTGCTTTCTAACTTTATTTTACCTTTAGTAATAATTTACCAAGCTCTTTCTTCCATATAAAACATATTTTAAAAACTAAAGTTAATTTTGATTATTAGGCTATGGTCTCATGATAGGGGCCTTCCTAAAATATTTCAACAGTCATCATTAAGAAATTTTAGGAGTATTCTACTAGTAGATGGTTCTATGAATTTATAGCAATAGACAAACTTGATAATATAAGCTTCAAAGTTTTAAGAAACTATGATCTAATTAATTAAACTTATAAATTTTAGGAAGATAAAAATTATAGATGCTTGATATGTAAGAAATAAATCTATTCCAAAAATATTTCCTAAAAATTAATACTATAAAATTTCTCACAATTTTAAAAAATTAAAAACAAAATTTCAAATAATTGATTTTCTAAAAATTAAGGAAAAACTATTTATCCCATCTAAAATAAATTTTATAAATTTAAACTTTTGATGTTAAATTAAATTATTAGAATACCCACCAGTCAGTACATCACAATAAATATATTGATTGTTTCTGTGGAAAATAACCTCTCAATCAAACAATGCATGTGTCAATTGTTTATGCCTGCCTTTCGAAATAACTCCAAAACTTGTGGTTGATGTGTAAGTCATATAAGATACAATATACTGATTTTTCTACTTCCCATTTAAATAATGAGTACATTTTCAACCACTCTTTGTACCTTCAGAAGCAACTATCATGATAGCAAATAGAGAGAAAATTATAATCCATCATAATAGAAGTTCCTACAACATCATAAGCATGAGAAAAACTAGCTACAGGGAAATGCAACATGCAGAAAGATAATAACACACCGTACTGGTTGTACCAGTAAATTAAATTACAGAGAAACTGCCAAAGACCCATAGCATGCGGTTACCATATGAATTCTTCAAGAGTAGGCCATTTAGTGGGATGGGAAGGCCAATTTCACAGCCTGCATCAGAATGATACAATAAGATTATTATTTAATAGTAATTTTAGTAAGCATAATTTCAGAAATTTGTAAACTGAAGGATATATGGTATGAGAATTATACAGTCCTAGCAAATATTGTAAAATCACAATTTTTAAAAGCAAAAAACTAAAAACTTACAGAAAATATATTGTCAACTGCTCTCTGAAGAAAAAATATTATATCCATAACCAATAATAATTCCCAATACAACAGCAAGAGGTGGAATTATATAGATGAGGGTCTCTTTAAGTTGCTTCCTAAGTCGGGCTTGGATTTCCACTGTAGCTTTGAAATTATACTCAACAGCCCACAAAATTGCCAGCACAATGAGCGAAAGTGCTGGTGCAGAAAAACCTGTGAGTATCTCACCCCATAACAACAATTCATATTGATGTTTAGATTTACGGGGTATTGTAACTAGAATGGTTGCACTCAAGAATGCAAGTCCAACAGAGACTATGGAAGTCCCCAAGCTCAAAACTGATAACTTGGCCAATAATGAATGATCTGCAATAAGCTTTGTTTGTAAGCGTTCTCGAAATAACCAGGCAATAACAACAGTGAGAGAGGAAAACATGGCAAGGCTATCAGCGAATAAGAACACTTGAAAAAGGGTTTCCAGTGCCATTCGAGCAACTCCAGTAGGTGCAGGGGTAGGGGCAGCTCCAGTAGGTGCGGTGGCACTTCCACTATCTTTATCATCAATTCCTCCTGGTACAGTAAAAATGGCTGCAAATGTGATGGTGGCAATTAGTGATGCCACCAGGGTGTCCACATCCATAATTTTTTCAACTCCATTGCGCTCTTGTTTGAAAGCCATTGAATTAGAAGGTCTAGAAGTTCCTATGAAACTTCTAGATGCTCTGTGGTCTGTTAAAATCCCTGTGATCTTGGTAAACTTGTATTCATTTTTCATTGTGCCAGGAGCAGCTTTGTCAAGTGCACTAAGTCCTTCATTATTGATGGAGTTCACATTTACAAATGCTAAAAGATATTCTACAAGCTGCAAAATTTAACAAAAAGGAATGTTCACCTTAATTGTTTTCAAATTGGTAATTAAAAATAATAATATTAAAATAACAGTAAAATAAAAATATAAAATATAATCAAATAGATAATTTGATTCTATAAATTTATATTTTATATTTGAATTAGAAAACATAAAAATTATTGTTTCTAATTTTTTTTTAATCTTTGTGTATAATCTCAAAATTTTACATATTTTGATATTATTACTAGCAACTTACTTTTCTAAATCAAATTAATGGTGTGAGAGGACTGAGGTGATGGTGGATGTCTTCACAAAAAAAACATTGTTGATGGATATAACTAACTTTGAATAGCACAATCTATTTAGAATAATAATGAGTTTGATATTGGTAATATGAGCTAATTGAATGTAGTAAATGTGAATAAAAAGTGAAAGTATTTAGTTCAATATTTAATGAATGCTAAATACATTAAGTTTTGTAATTTGTGTTGGATTGGATTGAGGAAAACGATACCTCTCTATTAATATAATTATACAACAATTTGCATTTGATCTTTGTTTTGTTAGAAGACGAAACTACTAGAACAAATTCATAATTATGATTATGTCCTTATACTTAAAATTTATATTAGCAATATCTGGTTCTATCGTATAACCTCATTTAATGTGTAGTTATCTTCTAAGAATTGGGGGCAAGCAATACATATAATTTATGTTAATTTTGTCTTGTTATATCTATAGATGGAG
>VDFB02216262.1:0-10758 GCA_007258455.2 Sequoia sempervirens
GTTCCCATTTTATCCTCCTATCATATACATGTTGAGGAGTGAAACAATTTCTGATTACATCTTCTTCATAGTCAATTTGGTGAGTAACCATAGCCTTAGTAAGGATGGCGTGTCTTATAAAATTCATGTGACCCTCAGGGTCAAAATCTCTTTCCTTTCCAGACTATAAAGAGTACCTTGATTTTAGATGATTCTACAACTCTTCAAGTGTATTGGATCCCACTGATAGTTCCCAACATGTTGACGAATTGGGTAGAAATGTACCCTTCCTTTTTTTACTCATGACATCCTTTTCCATCCATAGAATCTGCCACATGAACTCTAAAAAGGCTAATCAAAGGGGGAAAAACTTTGGTATTATATGTGGGGCCTGTGGGCATCCATAAATCCTGATTATTGTGCTATTTGGTAGAAAAAACCAATCACTGAAGTTATGAGTATGGCCTTGCTCAAGTTTCAAAGCCAAAGGTCTTAACAATTGTAGTACAAGTGTGTGTAGTCTTGGTGGTTGGTGGCCAAGAACTCTCATAATTTTGTACACAAACTCATCATAGAATATCACATAATTTGAATTCTTACATCTACTGTCCCATATATAACACCATAGTTACATTGGCAAAAAATTACCCTACTTGTCAATCTGACCCAAACATGTCCTTTTACTCCATCTATCTTTCTTTTGGTATAATATTAGGTGGAACAACAAAGAATATTTCCTGAATGTTATGGGGGCTCTATTTTCCATAACTTGCAAAAATGCTTCATGCAATGCTTTCTCAAGATATGAGGAAAAATCATATTCAATGTTCATCTCAAGGTTTTGGATCCTCATAGCCATCATCATTAAACTAATTGGCATTCACTCTTCTACATCTATCCCAAGTACTTGACAGAGAGAAAAGTAGGTTTTATTGAAATATAATTGGAAATATGAGACTTCAAATGGTTTAGTAGCAGAAGGGGATATAGGAATCACCCTGTTGTTCACACCCATTTTCATGTAAATGGGGACTTCATCACTTCTATGGGTTTTCCTCAATCTATTATATTCTTCTTTACTTCTTTGCAAATCAATTTTAGTCAGGGCTTGTTTGTTTAGGTCAAAACATTCAATGATGGCCACTTTAGTCAACACAACTAATGGTTAACCATCTAGAAATCTCATAGACCTAGTAGCAGGATGATAACTTTGATCCAATACTCTGATGAAATCTACATCTATACAAATATTTGGGACAATTAACTTGGCCAAATCTAATGCCCATGGATTTGACACCATAATCTTGCCCTCCCTTTTGTCATAAAAGTACCAAAATAGTTCCCGCCCGGAGATAGGGATAAGGGCATCTCTACAACCGTGAGCCACATCATTAAAAACATTCTTAAATCCTCTCTCAATTGATTAAGGGAGTATATGCATGATAGACTGGTGTAAGGACCTCTTTTTAACGTTAGATTCTTCATTTTTAGTTTGAGGTTCTTTATTCTTGGGCGGCATGATGTCCTTTTTCGTTTTAGAGCGGCATGATGTTTATCTATCTTACTTCTCCTAGTGTATCTAAAATGTAGAATTCCAAACAATCTTCTACTCATAAAACTTAATTCACAGTTTGAATATCTTCTCTATAACTTTAAAATGTATAATTCAAACGTATTGTACTTGAAAACTTAATTCATACAGAGTTTTGTGCACTTACCCGAGGGTTATAGTGGTTTGCAGCTTAACCTCCTTGAACTCCTAGCTCCCTGCATGATAATTTTTGTAAATGAGTGCAAAGAGAATGTTGTATTATTGGTTTAATGGATTTTGAGCTCAGTCATGTCAATATTAATATCAACCTTACACCAAATATTTTTCTTGTAGTTCGAGTTTGAATATGCACCATTGATTTTATAAGATCAGATGGTTGATGTGATTCGTGCATTTAATCTACTTTGTTGTCACCACTTTCTATAACTACCACGTGATAGAGGGGTATAAACTGCTATACTGCATGCTTCTTTGAATTTCACTGCAGGGTAGTGGGAACCTTACCTCTATACTGCAAGCTTGACTTGTTTAACCTGCGGTACTACAATTTACATTAATGGTTACCATCATACTGCATGCTTCATCACATCCTTTTGTGGTATAGCGGTTCATATTGCCCTACCACATGCCTTTATCATCTTCCTCATGGGATGGTGGGTTATTCCCCGCTATACCACACCCTTCATTTTTCCTTCTCGCGGTATGGCAGTAAACATCTTCATGTTGTCTGTTACACACCGCCAGCCTACCAAGGGTTCAGATTACTGTCGCGGGATCGTAGTAAGAGACTATTAAGGGATTTGGAATGTTTTTAGCTGGACATGTTTTCGCTTAAGTATATATATGATGAATTTTTGGCTTTGTATAAGTCTGTCAGTGTCAATCAGACCTACAAAATTTATATGTTCAGTAAAAAATAAAAAGGAATATAAGGGTCAAGGCTCGGGTCATGGAGCTCAAGGTTATTTGTGATGATAGAACTAGGAATTTTTTTAAGGTTCTAACACACCTCATGATGAACTAGACTATGTTTTCCTTCATCCTGCTTGTGTTACATTTTTATGAGTTCTTCTCTTGTGAATATATCCCTAAGGAAAATTTGTCTGATACCTATAATTGTAAACATTTTCTTGGGTTTTGACAACAAATTCTTTTTAATTTGTAAATTGAATTCTATTTTAAGTTTCCATTTGTAGTTATCAGCAGATTGGAAAGTCAACAGTTATCAACTTATGAGCTCAATAAAGTTTTACTGATTCAAGTTGTTGATTTATACATTATTGTTTATTTGGACTTCAGGAAATGAAGACAATGACTATAAGGTGCAAATTAGATGATAGTGATCATAATGTTCAAATTCCAGAGACAAAATATGAGCACACACATACTGAAAAAGTGGCCAAGAATAATGAATAATTTTTGAGTCTTGGTTTGAAAAGGCAAGTTGTAAATCCACTAAGTAGTATATTATTTGTTTAATAGTGTTTAATCAAATTTTATAGGCAAGAGATTTATGTATATAAGACATAATATGATTATTTTTTAATTTTATAGAAACAAAAAGAGTGCAAAGAAAATGTGGAGAAAAAACAAAAGGAAAAAAAGATACAGTGTCGCCATATTGTAGAAGCCAACGATTTTGTGATTCAACAGATGCAGTTGGTGAAAATAATAGTTGTGATGATGTGTAGCTTGGTATAGCACATGGTGATGTGCAACCTAATATAGCACCTGGTGATGTGTAGCCTAATATAGCACATGTTGATGTGCAACCTAATATATTACATGGTGATGTGCAGCCTGATATAGCACATGGTGATGTGCAACATTGTGATGATCTCTTAGGACTAAGTCTAAGAGAGATTATTGAAAAACATAAGGGCAAAGGAACAATATGTCTACAAATTATTTTTTCAACATTAAAGGATATGTTTAATAATGTGGAATCCATGGAGACCAGTACTAATCTACCTATTCATGGCACACCTAATGTGGCCAAGGAGCATGAAGTTCCAGTTAATGAAAGTCATGAAGAGAGACCGCTTGCATTTGATGTGCCTCAGAGTGCACTTCTTGCATCTAGAAGTTTTATAGAAATAGTGGATTAGCCCGGAAATACTAGTAGTGGTAATTTAATAGAAAATGTGGATGTTTTTTGTCAAAAGACAAATATTGATTCAAGATTTATCTGGATCTACCAAGAGGAATGCAAAGAAAAAATTCATGAAGAATCCATTCTTGCTTGAAGGGTATCAGAGAGATGGTGAGCCCATTGGGCCCAAATGCTCTGAGTGGTCCTTGAGTTAGTTCTAAGATGTAGGACCCATTTGGATATTTACAAATCAAAATTTATAGACCAAGTTCCATGAGCTATGGAAAATGTTATACAAAAAATGGAAAATTATTTTGAGACTACTAGTGGACAAATCTCTAGAAAATATTACAAGCAAAGGATGAGAGTTTTGATGAACAATTATAGATACATGTGCAAAAAAACAATCATGTTGGGAAAAGAGAGGTTCGACTCCAGTCTATACCCCAAAGAGTGGGAGGCATTGAGAGAAAGTATGCATTCCGAAGACTATTTGTTAAAGAGTAACAGAGGCAAGAGAGCAAGAGATAATGTGAGGGCTGGATATACATTTGGCTGAGGTGGGTTGCACACCAAAATGGACAAATTTGCAGTAAGTGTATGGCTTTTTGGTTCAATTTACATTGTGTTATTTATTTCAATTTTTTATTGAACTGACTATAGGTTTAAATTGACATTGTATTTTAGGTGGAAAACAATAATAGAGAAGTAGGTGCAAAAGATATTGTCAATTATATGGAAGCACTAGATGCTAGTAAATCTAAGAGTGGGATGAAGTTGAAATCTAGTTAGGTCAGCAAATATTTCATAGCCATTTGTTCAATGTCCAATAAGACTTTGTAGATCATGTCAACTCATATGTACTAGGGTACCAAAAGGTAATGAGTTGCATATTAGGTCTCAGTCAACAAGTTATGCAGTTGGTTGAAACCGTTAACCCTATGGTTTCTACATGGAATGAGCATAAATTCATGGATTCAAATAAGGTAAGAGGCTATATTGATCTCATTTCTTCTTGTTTGACAGTTCTATATACAAATTCCTCTTAATATGTAGATTATTGAAATTTGAGTGTAGGAGAATCCAACCCAGTTTCTTTATTGTTGGAGTGATCCAAAAAAATGTTCTTTTGGACAAATTTATAGCTTGCATTCTTTACTTTACTATTGAATGCTTTGTATATTGTTTTGCACGATGGTTAAACCACATACAAAGAATTTTTTTCAAAGCAACAAGAAAACAAAAACGCCTTCAAGGTGTCAACAGAGCTGTTGATATTGATAGTGATGAAGTGGACAAGAATGTGCAACATAGTTGTCTTAGTTGTCTTGAAGTTGAGGTAATTAATATAATAGTTGTTAGTTATTTGTCCCAATGTTTTGTCATTCTTCATGCTTGAAATGTTCTTTTGGACAAAAAATTATAGCTTTTGCACTCTTTACTTGACTTATATTAATTTTTGCATGATGATTAAACCACATGATGCAAAGCAATTATATGAAAGAAGGAGAAAAAGAAAAAGGCCCTATCAATAAAAATCTCTGCAAAGTTGTACAACTTAATGTCTGCAATGACGTTGATAGTGGTTATGATGATGAACTCGACGAGCATGCACATGATATTCATAGTGGTAGTTGTGTTGAACTCGAGGTGAGTGCTATGAAACCACATGCAAGTAAGTACTATTCAAGTAAGTAATGGTTGTTTTATTATGTAAATAAGGGTAATCATTACCTATTTGATAGAAGTTGGATGTTAGAATAGTAGTGAAGTGTTATTAGCTAGTATACATAGATTATGGAATTAAGGGAGAACATATAACTTCCATATGGAAGCTTAGAGCTTAGTTGTAATAGTGTTTTATAAAAGCACATACAAAAATTGATTTGTTCCAAGACATAAGATATTACATGAAGCTACCAAAAACAATATAATGTGTGTTTTATATCTCAATATAATGTGTATTTTTTTATTTTTGTAGAAATTTATTGATAAACTACAAGAAGGGGATATAGTTGAGGTGTTTGATCCGCATGATGGTGTTGTTGAGGGCATTGGGTGGATTCACTCACTATCCATTGTACATGGAGTCAAATTGAAAGGAATAAGAGATGCAAATGTATGTATTTTATAGGTCTCAAGTAACATACCCCTTCCTCATCCAGAAAAAATAGATGGAGTTGTCTATCTGAAAGAGAAACTAGGGACCTTCATACGATGGCCACTAAAATATTTGAAAAAAATCACAAAGAGTTAGCCATAAGTGCATAAGAGAAAAAGAATCGTTAGCAACAATAGAGTGTGGAGAGTGAAGTTGCAGACAGAGAATGTACCAAGCCTGAATAAGTTGAACCCAAACAAAAACCAAAAAATTTGATTTGCATGTACATTCTATGAGTAGAATAGAGAATGTTCTATCTTACTGCACCTGTAATGTAAAACCCCTTGATTATGTTTTTCTCTTTTTTTTGGGTTCCACTCATTCAAACTCGTGCATTATAGAAGAGGGGATATGTTGTTGTGTAAGTAGTAGACGCAGAGAACAGGGGTGCAGAAAATGAAGTAAATACCATGAGATAAAGGAACAGAAGAGGAAAAGTTGGAGAGAGTGCAGCATACATGTATGTGAAGTTGCAAAATAATTTGCAACATATAATTGTCATCAAAATTGCAATATCTTGCATAACCAAAAAAAAGGCATCGTAACTTAGTTTTATCAGTCACAACACTGAGAAACACACTTTGTAACAATATATTTTTCAAAGAAAAGACACATTTTTGTCTTTTATCTGATGTAAGAACATGTTTTCTCAATAAAATTTTAGTATTTTTCCTTCTTAATAGACATTTCATTATGTGAAAATGAATGATTGATTTTTTTTTGTGTTTTTATCTATTTAAACCTCAATTAAAGCATTGTCTCATTTCTAGCACTTATAGGCAGAAATCAGTGAACAAAAACAATTAAATAAACTACCAATTGACTAAATATACTACCAACTGACAAAAATCAATGTTAGTAAATATGAATAAATATAATGATTATGCAATTAATAAACAATGTATCAAAATACCTATCAGTTGATAGAAATCAATGAGCAAAAACAATTAAATAAACTACCAAATTGATCAAAATGATGATTAAAATTAATGACTAAATACACTACCAATGGACGGAAATCAATGAATAAAAATGACTAAATAAGTGACTAGTTAACATCAATCAATGACTAAATTAACGACAAAATATATTAGTGAATAAAAAAGTGAATGAATGAGTGACCAATTTAAAACATTCAATGACTAAATTAATGACTAAATTACACACTACCAAATCAATCATATTAATGACTACATCAACAACCAAATCGATCAATCAGACGACTAAATTAATGAGCAATTCAATCACTCAGATGACTAAACCAATGACCAAATCAATCAATCGGGTGACTAAATTAACGACAAAATTGATCAACCGAACAACTCAAAATGGTTTAGTAATCAATTTGGTCATGCTATAAATGATTGGCAATAAACTACTACTGGTCCGCGTGACCATGTTAGATCATTTATAAACATTTTTTAATAGTTTTTGTTCGCCCTATTGTTGTTGTTTTGTACTAGTGGTATATGACTCCTTGGAAATTCAAGCCATTCTTTCAATTTGTATATATGCTTACATTTTTTTAAGGGGAGTTTACATTGACTACTCGGAACAAGTAGAGATTGGCGTCCTTGCACCATGATGTCAAAGGGGGAGAGTAATTTGGAGAATATTTTGGAGATATTTTTTGGCATGTTGCCATAATTGACAAAGGGGGAGATTTTTTGAAGATTGGAAGTTTGTCATTGATGATGTTGTTTGACAACATGAGCACGAAAGGTATATAACGATGTGTTGCAGTGTTGTCATTGATGTCAACATTGTAACTTATATGAATATTTTTAGTTACAGACCATTTTGATTTGTTCTAATAGGTATTTTAGTGTTAAGAAAGACATTTATGCAAGATGATTTGGTTCAAAAAGATCAGTTGTGTGGAAATTTGACTAAGTGTCAAATCTGCCAGTTCAGTGTAACTGCATGCCAATTTTTAGGTCCACACCACTTTGCAAATGAAGTTATCACTTTTCACTTCTAACATTATTTTGGTGAATGATAGATGTATCTAATTCCAATATTTCATCTTGTTTCGACAAGGGGTTTGAGATATATGAGTAATAGATCTCGACTTGGCAACTCACAGTTATTTTTTGTACAATATCATTTGTATTGGAATTTCTCACATCTCTTTGGATGGTATTTGGCATCACATTTTTAGGATAAGTTACTAGATGGTATTAGAGCATTGTGATTCCATATGATATCAATTCTTGAGGTTCACATGTCGAGATATAGATACACATATGAAGGTTTTTCTTTTAGGTCTTATATGGAGCCGACCTAATATGTTTGATGTTATGTGAAGGTTAAATATGTATTACTATATTATGTGGGGTCTATTATAGGTCCATTCCAACCTATCTTAAGATATTTTGAGTTTTAAATTATGGCACGTGTGGATGAAATTTTTTGAGCCGATAAGTTACATTTTGGGTATTACATCTAATTAGGCCGACCTAATTGATGTTATAGTTGATGTGGATATATAAGTTGGATTGTTTTCGGTGTCTTGGGTAATGAAAGTAGAGTGTGATGTGTATGATGTGAATTTGAGAAGAGCAGTGTGAAGTTAAGTTGTGAATGTTAAGTTGAAGATCAGAAGTGTGCAAATGAAGAGCGAGACAGAGTGTTGAATCAAAATTAGTTAAAGTTTGTTTAATGTGCTTCAATGGAACTATAATTCATGCATATGTTAGATGCAATTGTAACAATTCAAAAATAGGCTATGAGCTACAATCTCTCTTCTATCTTTTTCTCTATGAACAGTGAGTCCACTTGGATAGCGATTCCACGTACAATGAGAATTTTATGTAAATATACTATAACCAGTTATAATATATTGTGAGCTAACCGTCACCATGGTTTTTTCCATTTTGGTTTTTCCAAGTAAAAATCCCAGTGTTCATGTGTCATGTGATGTTGTGAATGTTTCATGCTTTCTTTCCTTACTATAGTTGAATATGAATTAGTGATTGGATGTTTAATGTTTGAATGGTTTAAGAGAATACTAATTCACCCCCCCTTCTCAGTATTCTGGGTGTTAAACACTAATCATGAACCATTTAACGTGGTACATTAAGGAAGGTAGCACTACCCTACTCTGGGAGGATTCCCCAAGATGGAAGGGCACAAAGGCTTAGGTAGAATTAGGGAGGTGGCAACACAAAGGTGGGGTTCTAAAGTGGGAGACTACCTCAAAGAATTCAAATCCAATGGGCTATCTCAATGGATATGGAGAGACATAAGAGAGATAGACATTAACAATGCTTTGGCCAAGGAATATAAGGGATGATGGCCAATCACAATATATATTTACAAGGAATGGAAAAGACACTCTTAGGTGACACGGGGAAGAATCAGGGGAATACAATGTCAAAGATGATTACAAAATTTTGGAAAAGCAGGAGGAAGGACCCTCACAAATACTAGTGAAACTCTACTAGAGAAAAGCATGTCTACCCAAGGTAGGAGTCTTCGCATGGGCAGTAATAAAAAAGAGAATACTAACCACGAATAGGTTTGTAAAGATGGGCTTTTGTGGTCCCTCAAGGTGTGTCCTCTGTAAGTAGGAGGAATAATTAGTAAACCTTCTTTTACTAAATTGTCCTTACACATATGAATTTTTCCAATGCTTTTGTATGAAGTTGGCTTGGAAAATTGATCTACCCAATGACATAATGATCTTATTTCAAGGATGGCTAGAGCTTTATAAATCAGCTTTATTTTTGGGTCTATGGTTTGTAAGCCCATCTTTGCTAATCTAGGAATTTTGGAAAGAGAGAAACAGACTTTTATTTCAAGACAAAGAAATTTTTGTTATCTCTTTCTTGAATAAATTGGAGGTTGTAATAGTTGAGGTGGTGAACGATCGTGTTTCATATTAGAATTTTAAAAAAGCTAACTTCATAGAATGGGATGCTTATATGAGAAAATCATTTCATGGCCTTAAGGTCCCTACCTTTGTTGGGGAAGGGGGCATTAAGATTAGAGAGGCTCATAGTAATGTCAAATGGCAGGCATCGGAACTAGGCTGGTATAAATTTAACTTTGCTAGGACAGCCCAAGGGAATCTGGGTCCCTCAAAGGCGAGGTACATAATAAGAGATTGTGAGTAAAATGGTTGGAAAGCTAGAAACTACATTACCAATTGGAACCAACAATGCAACGAAATTACAAGCCCTTTTGCTTGGTCTCAACCTTTGCAAAGATCTCAAGATTGATAGGGTTGTCGTTGAAGGAGACTCAACACTAGTGATAAATGCTTTGAGGACAAGCAAACCATAGAATTGGAAGTTGAAAAATATTTTGGATGTAGATTTATAGCACCTGGAGCTCTTCAAGTATAGCATGATCAATCACACATATAGGGAAGGAAATGGGGGAGAAAAATCGTTAGCCAACTTAGGTGCAGATGGCTTTAAACTAAAAGAACTTGGTCATAGAACTTTGTTTTAGGAATAATGGGTGTTTCAGGTCGGATCTGGGAATGAAATAAGTGACAATCATTTTCTAGTGTTGTGATATGTCACTCTTGCACAGCCAGTTTGGCTTTCCACAATTGTTGGTGTAGAAATCTAAACAAGTGAATATCAATATTCTCACTTCCATATACAATGGTGGTCACAGAATGATGCAAAGAGTGAAGAGTGTGAGGTGGAACATTGTTGTTGGTTTACAGTTTAATGCTCACAATTCAAATTGAAAATTGGTAAGGCATGCATGCCAAATTCATGGCTTTGTAAAAACTATCCTAGCCAATAAGCAAGGTATGAACCAAAATGGGTGCTTGATAGTGAAAAGTATGGCCGATAGGAACTTATGGACAAAATCCAAAAATAAGCTAAGTAATAATGTTCTAGGTGGAGGGAAATTTCTCTTAGCAAAATTTGAACTTCTGATAATTTCATTACCTTCAAAGTAACTTGAAATGTTTGAATTTCATTCACATGCTACTCGCCCTTGGTACTTTGA
>VDFB02216264.1:0-23144 GCA_007258455.2 Sequoia sempervirens
TTTCATCAAAATCCATACTAAATTCAATTTTTTTATAAAAAATCTATCAAAAACCCTATTTTAAAAAAAAACAACTAAAATTACACAAATCTAATTGCAAATTTGATTAGAGCAAAGAAAAATCAATAATCTAACCTTTTGAAGATGGATTTGCACCAAATCGGATATCTGATTTGCGAAATAAACTTTTGACTATGCGCCCGCCGTGGTTAACCAGTTGTGAAATGAGAATGAGTTTTAATCTGGCCGATATGGAAATATATATGTTGTCACAAATCGGATATCCGATTTGGAAATCTAGGTTTGGGTTTTGCTTCGGTAGTGTGTACTGACACCCAAGCCACATAAAGTCAACTCGGCATTTTACCGCTTTTTAGTCAGAGAAACACGATTTTTCTCCATTGGCTGCTTTTGGATTATTTTTACTCATGATCCCCCGCGACATGCCCCGCTAAATAAAACCATGTAGATATTTATGCATTCGTTCTTTGTTGTGGTGTGTAGTCACGTTATTCCAATTGCCGCTTAATGATACAACTATTACATGGGGTGAACAATCAAGTGTTACGAAATTAAAGTTTACACTTAATAAATTAGTTATTAGATTAATTTTTAGTAATAAATAAATTAATAGTTATTTTTTGGGAAGCTATTTCCATGAGGGAATTTGGAGTGGTTATTCATGGGAAAAAGATGGCTTTTAAAAAAAAGGTCCATGTATTGACGGGGGTGAGAATGATTATAATGACATTCTTTTTTTGTTGCAATGATTTCTTGTTCCTATTGTGCTACAAAACGATTTCCATTAATCTCTTTTTTTCGGCCTTATGCTTGAATTCTCCATCTGTTATTCTATTTGTTTGCAAATATTTACATTTTTATCACAAATATTGGTAGACAAATGATATTCAGTCTTTTAGGAATGTTGTAACTAACTGAATATACCTTGGTAATCAAGGGTTTTAATAACTTACAATATTGTGCAACTGTTTCTAATAAATATTAAGCAATTGTTATAGTAGGAATTCCTAATTCATGTGATATTGTATCATCCCCATTTCATTTGGGCCTTATTCTGGGAAAAAGAGAAATCATAGACTTCTTGATAGTCATATTTGCATTCAATGTGTGAAACTCCAATTTGTGAAGGTGTTGCGTAATTCTTGGTGTCGTAATTATCAAATATACAATACCTCTATTATGCATGTAATCAATCCAAGTCATGAATTAGCCACTTTCATGCTCTTTGTTTCCATTAGTAGTAATATTAACAATAGTTCCATTAAGTCACTTTGTTTAATTCCTTATCCCACTTTAGTTACTGACTTGCATATTTTGGCCAATTCATTTCCAATTACTCTCTGTGATTCATGGGCCTTGCAGTGTTATCAAATTTTCTCTTCTAAGGTCATCACATTTCATAGTAGTAATTAATAAGGATAATATTTAAGTCTACAAAATTATAAAGATTGATATTTAGTCTAATCCAATTGTTGAATAATTGTGTAGACAATTGAAGAAATAAATTGTAGAAGATAAAACAAAGGAACACCAAACAAAGAATCACACATAACATATAAAATTATAGTGGTTCATCATAAATGACTGCATCCACTTTAGAAGCAAGGGATTCTCTTATTAATCTGATATAGTATTACAACAACTATATATACAACAACTTTTATCTATCTTCAATCTCTAGAAAAAGAGAAACAAGAAGACAACCGACCAAGGTAGTTGAACGATCATCACCAAGAAAGATGGTTATACAAGAAACTAAAGTTAAGGAGTGATTGGGCTTCACAAACCCAACAATCTCCCGTTTGAAGACCAATCATTGTTGGAGAGAGCTTCCCCAGAGATATTGCACACTTCATGCTCAAGGCTACTTCTTTACAATATCGAGAGAAGCTCTACAAAACGTGAACTTCTCTAGAGGTAAAACCTTTGTTAAAGCATCTGTCAGATTGAATTTCACATCAATTTTCTCCACCTACAACTCACCCTCATCAAGAACATGATGAATGAAATGATATCGTAACTCTATATGATTTGTTCGATTATGAAAGGTGAAATTCTTGGCCAAGTGAATAGCACTATTGCTATCACAAAAAAAAGTGAAAAATGATTGCTTACACCATAATTCACCCAACAACTGCTGCAACCATATTATCTCCTTTGCTCCTTTAGTTAGAGCAATGTATTCTACCTTTGTAGATGAGAGTTAAACCACCTGTTGTAACCATGAAACTCAACTAATTGCTACCCTAACAAATGTAAACGCATAACCTGTAGTAGACATTCATTTGTCCAAATCTCCAGCCATATATGAATCAACATATCCTTGTAGTTGAGTGTCCATACCTCCAAAACATAAAAAATAATCCAATGTACCTTAAAATACCTCAAAATCCACTGAATCTCCTGCCAATGAGGTTTACTTGGATTACTCATAAATCTACTCACAACTCCCACTACATGAGCTATGTTCGGATGGGTACAAACCATAGAATACATGAGACTCCCAACTACTGATGAATACAGAACACCCTTCATTTTCTCTTCCTCTTCTTGAGTTTTTGGACACATAGCAGAAGATAATTGAAAATGATCAGCCAAAGGAGTAGAAACATCCTTTGCATTCTTCATATTGAACCTATCCAAAAATTTGAAAATATATTTTTCTTGAGATAATATGATTTCTCTCTTATTTTTGTCCCTAATAATTTGCATCCCAAGAATCTACTTTTCTTCCCCTAAATCTTTCATGGAAAAGTTTTGAGCTAAATCATGTTTTAATTCACCAAAAATATTCACATTAGTGCCAACAACCAACATATCATCAACATAAAGAAAAAGAATGACAACTAACCACTAGCAAGATTTTTATAATAAACACATGGGTCAAATTCACTACGAATGAAATATCGTTGAATAATGAAGCTATCAAATTTGAGATGCTACTACCTCAGGGCTTGCTTGAGCCCATATAAACTTCACTTAAATATGAAATATAAATGTCCCTGACCCTACTGTGCGAAACCTTCAAGCTACTCCATATACAATTCGTCAATATCTCAATGAAGAAATGCTATTTTGACATCAAGTTTCTCAAGCTCAAGGTCCCAAATAGTTTCCATGCCCAACACAACATGAATTGTTTGAATTTTAACAACTGGTGAAAAAATATCATTCAAATCAATCCCCCTTTTTTTATCAAACCCCTTTACAACCAATTTGGACCTGTAACATTTATTTCCCCCATCTTCTTCTTTCAACTTGTACACCCATTTATTCTTCAGAGGTTTTTGATTTAGTGGAAGAGTAACCAAATCCCAAGTTTCATTTTCTATCAAAGACTCCATTTCTTCGTGCATTGTTGCCATCCATTGCACTGAGTTTTCATCTTTATAGGCCTATTTAAATGTTGTTGGCTCTGACTGATCTGAAAGTAAAAGTTCATAGTCATCATACTTAGGCAAAAGTTTTCTCCACTAAAACATTAAATAACACATTGTTGGACAACAAAAGAAATATAGTTTCCCTCACTTTCATATCCAAACTCTCACAATCTTTTCCTGACATTGAACCTTTTCCCTTGGTTTTTCCAAGCAACGTGTGGGAGAGATCTTGCTTTATCAGCAACAATTCCATCTGAACCTTCCACAATTCAAAGTTCTAGCCTGCAAACTTCTCAATCTTCCATTTGTCTGCATCATCCATGGCTCTAGAAATTCTTCACCAATAGACTACTTCAACACGAAGCTCAACACTAGGCTCTGATATCAATTGTTGAAAAATTGTGCAAATAATTGAAGAAATAAATTATAGAAAATAAAAAAAGGAACACTAGACAAAGAATCACACAACACAAAAAATTATAGTGGTTCATCATAAATCACTACATCCACTTTAGAAGCAGGGGATTCTCTTATACAATATTATAGCAGCTATATGCATTACAACAACTTTTATCTATCTTCAATCTCCATCAAAAGAGAAACAAGAAGACAACCGACCAAGGCAGCTAAACGGTCATCACCAAGAAAGACGGTTATACAAGAAACATCAGTTAAGGAGTGATTGGGCTTCATGAACCCAACAACAATACCATGTTCCTCTTTTAATTTTCATTTTTGGCTAGCTATTCCAATATTATGATTATGGAATTCTTGTTACTGGTACCCTACAATGCTAATTTAAATTCCTTCTCCAGTGTGCACTATAATTGGCTGTCCTAAATTCTCCATTTGAATATGTTGGTTACCTTCGATGGAGATTGGGATTTTTGCATATTGTTTAGATGACTCTATAATCTTTATTTCTAAACCGATGTATACTATTACAATATTACTATAAGCAAAGAGATATGTTATTTGTAATTGAGAAAGTTAATTTGCAAAAATCATGTCTCGAGTTCTAGAATCTAGGAGCCTTAAAACTTCAAAATTTGTTGATACATTCTTCATTTATTGTGAATAGATTGAAGCAACAATTGTAGGGAGATTGGTTCTGCTTTAGTAGGGTTTTACAAAATATTTCCTACAAACTATGCCCATTTAGTCTCATCACCTTCCAACTCTTCTCATTTTCTCTCATCGGCATCATTGAAAGCACAATCTTGAGGAATAATACCTACATAAAACATTTGTAGAAGGATTTCCTAGAATTTTGTTTAATATGGTTGTGCTTTTATTTGAGGATATCGTTACTATAACAAGGATTGACCGAGATGGCAAATATTTTTTTGACAAAGTCTCACGAATTGAAGCCCGTAGTGAGCAGTTTAATATGCACATGCTACTGGATGTGAATATTGATGTGTATCCAATTTTCTGTGGGAGAGAAGTTCACTATTACATTGGTGCCAAGATTGAGCCTGGATGGTACTCCTGACACCAGTTATTTTACTTAAAGTAAGTTATGCCATGATTTTTCTTCAATGTCTATCTGGCAACTAGCGATTGTGGGCCTCTACAAAAATACCCTTTGACCTCGGCCAGCATGAGACTTTATGTAATGCCCCGTCATGCAACCCTAGGGGAAGTTGTAATTAACTACACAAACACAACAAATTTTTTTTTGTTTAAGTACAATTAACATGCAAGTTCACTACCCATTTCCAACATCCCCTAAGGTTACGAGAATGAGTTTACTTAAACCCAAACAAGAAACATGAATTGAAACCATAACATTTAATTACTTACTAAATTAAATACACATGCATTCCATACATGATAAAAATTACATCCAAGCATAAGAGATACCACATGTTTCCAATAACAATATTTTACAATACGATTACAACTCTCTCATTCCCTGAATGAGGTAAATCCAATAAGCATGATTATAAATTACATCTTCCACCTCGATACAAATGAGGGGTAATAAAATTACAATAATAACTGAAATGAATAAAGCAAGAAAAGAAACTAGATCCCACGAGCTCTCCAAATTGAAATCTAGTCCACATGAACAAGAAGACAACCCAATGGATTAAGGTGCACATTCCACCCAACCATGTGATACCCGAAGGCTCACTCCCATGCTAGGAGATAGTAACAAGGATTCCTAGACAAGACCATCTACCTCTAGACATAGGCTACACAAAACTGAACTAAATTAAATACAAGTACAACATCACACAACACAATGGTTACAAGGCTTCCAGAGTTAATTAATCAATTGCATCACTGATACAAACATACTGCTGACTTAAGAGAAGTGTCATCAAAATGTCACATGGGATATCCTAATAAGTCTTCCTAGGTCTCGGCCCCCATCTAGGGTAATCTTGGAAACGTCTAACGACCCCCGGCCCCTCATGCAAACCAATACAGAATCAGTTATCTCTCGTAGAGACGAGATAACGATCTTTCCATTCCAGGCCTTCTCGTCTCATCCCAAGTCTATACAAGCCCTTGTGTCCATAAGAGAGGTGAAATTAATCTTGTTAAGTGTTTGATACAACCTAAACCTCTCATAAGTTTATTTATGTTAACTTAATTAACTAACTTGTAAAGAGTTACCCTAACACCACTTTGTGTGTCAGCCCTCATTGCAAGCCACTTCTCTAAGACAACACATGGAATAGCTCTAGACCCAAGGGTACACAAGTCTGACCTAAGGAGAATGACTCCCTATCCATGACATAAAGTCTACACATCCCATTCATGATAATCGAGTATCTAACTGGATCCAACAAGGTGCACTACCCAAGGAAAAAAAAAAGGTTGACTACAAATTACGACCACCCATGAAATTAAAAGAAACCCAAATCTAGAAGACTTACATAACATTTAACTCTATTTTCCCAACAACACAAAAGAGGGAGATTACACAATGAAAGGGAAATTGACAATTTAATCACCTACTTTAGGATTTCCTAAATCCAAGCCAAACAATGGCATATTGCATGCAATCAAATACAAATAATTAAAACTATTTTCAACTACTCAAATGTAATTAAAATTACAATTGCAATATCGAGGAATTTAAACTAATAATTTATGTCCCTGTTTCTCCAATTACCTATAATAATAAAAGTCAACTTTTAAAATAAAAGCATTCGCTATAAAGTCAAATTTATTTCATCTATGACAATGAAATAATCACCTTAAAATAATTTATATTTAAATATAAATATATATTAAATATATATATATATATATATATATATAAGTATATACTTAGTGTATATACAAATATATATATATATATAATATACATATTATATATTTAAATAATAATAAATTAAACAATTTTATTTAAATATTAATATAATATATATACATATAATATATATATTATATATAATATGTAATTATTATATATTTTAAATAATAATAAATTAAACAACCTCATTTAAATATTAATATAATATATATACATATATAATAAATATATTATATATAATATGTAATTATCATATTTAATATATATATATATTATATTATATATATATATATAATAATTAAATAAAATTTCTAAAAAGAATATAAAAAGGCACTTAATTTCTAGGGCCTTGGCCCCCCCAAAGGGAGAGGCCTGGCTACCTTTGGGTTGTGGGGTGGGCATTGGCTCAACGCCTCCCATGGGGGGCGACTGTGGGGACAAGGCCCAACCTCCCCTCCATTATAATTTTTTTATATATATAAAAAAAAACTTCCTAATTTTATATTTTTAAAAGACCAGAGAACAAATACTCTATTTTTTGGTTTTTTCTTCAACAAAAAAAAAATCTGGGTAAATATTTTTTGAAAAAGAAAAATTCTCAGCATAAATTTTATACAAACATAATATATATATATATATGTATATATATATACACAAATTTCCATTGTTTAATAGCTAAAATTGGGAAAATTTTCCCTACAGACCAATATACACAGCAAAATAATTTACAAGTATAAATTCTTATTTCTAATTTGTAATGGAAATTTCTTTTGTGCATCTTTCAATTTTCTATTGTTTGAATCTTCTTTGTTTTATTTTCCATGATTTCAACAAAGGTTTTTTTTTTTTCAAGTTTTGAAACAAGATTTGGCATGGGTTTTCCTTGCAAATCAAACAGAATTTAAATCTTTTCAACAACATAATAAAAATTTGTAACACATTTCAAAATGAAAACAAAATTCATAGAAAGAAAATATGGTTTTCTCAAAAGCTTGAAGGGTTGCCAATGGTGCTTTGAAATCTTATTATGTTTCCAACTCCTCCAAGAAGTCCAACTTGCTTCTCCAAATCCAAAATCAATCCAGCATGAACAAAACCCTCTTTCCCCTTTTTTGCACAACAATTTCTCTCTACAAATTGAAATTTTAAATTTAAAAATAAAAAATGTGATGGCTCTCATAATCCTTCCCCAAATTTAGTCAACTCCCCTAAAATATCCCATCCACCATAGTTATTGCAAATTTCGAGATATTTTGATTTTCTTTTCTTAAAATTAAAAACCCAAAATTTCTTTCAACATGACTTTATTTCATTATTTAATTTTTCTAAATTTCTATTTCAAAAGAATTTAAATGCTTTTAAACATTTAATTTCCAAAAGACTTTCATACATTTAAAAAAAAAAATTCACAAAAATAATTTAAAACTTAAAAAAAAAATCTTTTAAAAAAGAATCTAACACTTTTAATTCTAAGATGGATAACTTAATTCAATTACTCACAATTAATTTAATTAATCAATAAAATAAATATAATCCAAGATTATATTATTTTATTAATTAAATAAAATTAATTAATAAAATAACTAACATTTCTAACATTACAATCAAATATATTTAATCATCAATTTAACTACACAAGCCATTTATTTACCTTTATATTTAAAGTTAAATAAAAACCAAGGTGCGAAATGGAACATTAAAACAACTAAACCTCTAATTACAACCCAATGACACACCTTCATGACTAGGGTGATGACTTGGACTAGAAAACCTAGCTACTATCTCCCAATCAATTACCATTGGTCAATGGAACTAAACTCAACTACAACCTAACGAAACACTATGACTAGGGTGATGACTTGGACTAGAAAACCTAGCTACTATCTCCCAATCAATTACCATTGGTCAATGGAAACACTCAAACCTGTGAAATTAGGTGTTGTCGATTTCCTATACCTATCAACCTGTGAATAGAGAGTATATCGAAGATGCATATATATGATATAATAAAACACACCATGAAGAGGGAATCTCAGAATCGTAGGGCACTCACAAGCGAGTGATACAATCTTGTCCCCTTCACCAATAAAGACTTACTAACTGACAAGTCTAACATCAACAATATAATCAAAAACATAATCATCATTAATTAAATATCTGCTACACTAATTCAAAATATGTCATAATTATAACATCAGAGTAAAATTCCAACACATGAAAATATCACATATGCATCGCTTAACAGTTCGTGATCAAATAGTAACCAAGTACCATAGTCAAAGTAATAGCAGAACAAAGCATAAAAAATAAAACATTGTCCAATCAAAGAGCCAAAATGGAGGGGTGCTACACTTTATGCTAGCTCATTTAGGAATTGTTGCAGAGATTTTGAATTCTAGTATTAAGTTTTTGATTCATGCAATATGGCTTACATAGCTTTAACCTGTAATGCATTCTTTCATTTTTGTAACTAGCAGAAAATTGAAATTATGTGTGTCTTGGTTATGATAAAAATATGCATAGCATTGACACAGAATTATTATGAACTATGTGTCTTTGATATTGTATACCATTAGTGAATGTATATAATAGACTTTGTAATTTTTAATACTTAGAAAGTAAATTATTGTACTTTCAAAGGTTCTATCCATAGGGGACTAGAAAAGCAAATAAACTCAATCTATGATTTTCCAAACTGCACTGCATGCAATGAAACAAAGCTTGTGGGTAATTGATGGTGGTTGCTCCAAGCATATGACTAGAGATAAAATAAAATTCATTGAGCTCAAGAAGTGTAAAGAAGGATCAGTAAGCTTAGGTGATAATACTGTTGTAAAAAATTGTAGTAAAAGAATCTTGAGCCTTGATGGAAAGAATAAGACAATAGATGTATTTATGTTGAAAGATTAAAGCGTAACCTTCTAAGTGTTAGCTAGATGTGTGAAAATGGCTACAGAGTTACGTTTAACTCTAAAGGCTACAAGATAAGAAAGAATGGAAAGACAATTGCACAAGGAGCTAGGACTGGTAGCAATCTATACAATCTATGTGAACTAAAAGGAAACAATTGTCTAATAAGTCATGTAGATGAGAGTTGGTTGTGGCATAGAAGATTAGGGCTGGTTCCTTTCATTAAAAAATATGTGAAATTTGTTGAGCTTGAGCCTAGCTTGCCACAAAAATATTTTCCTTGTCAGAAGTAATGTGGTGCCATAGAAACCTCATCTGACACAACATCTGATCACTGGTAAACACTGAGTGAGAAATTTCTAGAAGAAGATGGCATTCACAATCCCTTAGAGAATGACTGCTGCCTTTAAATATTCACCTACTAAAAGGGTTCTCCAAGAAACCTTTCTCTAACATTCTTTGTTGTTGAAAAAAATTTGATGGACACACATGGCACAAGGGTGGGTATTTTGTAATTAGGAGTTAAGTGCAATAATTTGTAACTTTCTAATTGCATATCACCACCTTTAAAAATAGAGACTAATAAATAAAAAATAATAAAATAATAAAATTTAATCTAAAAATGTAAGTTATTAGTATACTAGCAATCACACCTTTCGGTGCCATAGGTACACTGAAGACAATATAGAGAAATTTGGTTGTTAATATTGTTTATTTGAAAATGAGAAAACCAATTGACTAGCATAGCTGAATGCCACACTCTGAATTGGAATACTGAGAAATAAACTAATAAAGATAGTCTATAAATATATTAAATCTCCAACAATACACAAATCTTTCTAGAAATGGAAAAACCCACAATTCAAAAATCTTCAGGCATGCAAAATAGTAAACTACACAAAGAAAATTTAAAATAAAGCCTGTGCATTGAATTAGTCAGGAGTAGTACACAGTGGTAAAATGCACAATCCAAATGGTGGATAGAGAAATTTGTGCATCTTGAACAAAAATTTACAATGATTTGTACCCAAATTTCCATTAATGTTTGTGTGATATAAAAGGGGAGGAAACAAAGAGACATATGGATTATGTTCTCATATTTTTTGTAGTCAATAGTGTAGTGCAATGAAAATTCCTAAATCATAGTGTGCATTGAGTAACTATTAAACCATTTAACAACATATTTTTTGAGGGTGATGAATTTTGCAAAAATCATCTAGTACAACCAAATTTGTATGATATTTGATTTGATTTAAGCCACTAAGGGTACAAAGTAGTGTTTCTGGGTCAACGACAACATCGAAGTGCATATGGGCATCTTCAACATTTTGAAAATTAGGTTTGCGGCCATGAGATTTGGGGGACTACGAAACTGTTTTGAAAAAAATGTTGTCCTTAAAGTGATATGTAAGAAGAAAAAAAGAATGAAATTAGTTAATGCATCAAACTATTGCAAACTATCAGAAAAATGAAAAATGAAGAACAAGTCTTTGTAAAATTTTAATAAATGATGCAAAAAATAGGGGAATGGAAGGAACTAAATAAATGGGAGTCCCAATGCAACATCCCTTGTAAAAAATTTAAGTAACTTACATTAAAGAAATCATTGAAGCCCCAAGGTTTGAAAAATCAATAAGAGTATGAAAGATGTTGGATAATAAAAATTTTTTTAAAAAAAATATGATGCATAACGAGTAATATTCTCAAATGAACATTGAAATACAAGGTTGAAAATGTAATACTGGGCACATAATTACCTCCTCATTGTCAACATAATCATCATCCATTTCCAATTGCTTCAACACCCAACATGGCAACAATAGACCAGTACAGTATGTTGCAAAACCAAGCAAGGCATGAATAAATATCCAGTGTAAGAAACACACAATAGATTGTGTAAGTCCTTATTGTAGCATCAACAAGTAGCAACAAAGATCTAACAAGAAACAAATTATACAAAGAAATACATGTGAAACAAGCAAGGAATGTAGGTTATAAAGATAAATTAGTCATTCTGGTGTATAAATGTTAAAGGTACAAAATTAAATTTCCTATTTCAAATCACAAAATCCAAAGATAATTTATTCACTCCACTGCAATAGATCAGAGTATATTTTAAATTAGTTGTTATAATGGCCTTCCTCATTCACATAGTTTCCTATCTAGTATAACTTGTGACATCAATCTCATTTTTGTAGTCTTTGGAAAGCATCATAAAAGGAATACATTACAATACACTTACAATGACCTATACCCTAAAACAAGAAAACACACCAAATTAGGTAACAAACCAAATACTAGTCACTATGTAAAGGATAAAACACAAAGTTCAGGTGGATATGCTTCCTCACTCAAGTCCCATTTGTTATGTGAAACTAAACATAATTCAGCTAATTATTGGTTCCTTCTTTTGCATGGAAAATCACTATCTTGAAATAGCATGCACAACTATTCTCAAGCATAATACCATTAAGGAGAAGGATAATCAAATGTATGTAAGAATAAAGATGATGCACTAATTGACCAACTAGATTCTATTCCATAAAATAAAAAAACTTATTTTCCATTGATTACAACATTACAATGTGATGCAATCACCATTGAAGAATCAAGCTTGCGAAAAATATTGCTTTTCTTATTTGCATGACCTACCATCATAACCTGATATAGCATACATAATCATGCTCTCCCAAATGATAATCCTTAGAAAGAAGGGAATCATGTATAGGTATTTGAAGGATAAATAGATCAATCACTTATGAAACTAAGTTCCATTGAACTAAATGAATTCCCATAAATTTTCAATGTTTCACTGTCATGCACCTACACATCGAGTACCATCCTGGTAAAGAGAAAGCATCCAATTAGTTTTGATCTCACTAATGCCAAATTTCCATCCTCAAAGAAAGACAAACATTAGATTAGTTCACCTTATTGTTTAGTTAAGAAAACCAAATGGTGACCTCTTCCTGTTACACCCTTCACCTTATTGTTCATTCCATTTTCTAAGTTCATTCATGCTCACAACATCATAGGAAATAGATGCACCAACTTGGTTAAGAAAATGAACATAAAATCAGAATGAATTTTCTTGCAAATTTCTACTATAAATGCAAACTTAGATATTTTTTACTTATTCAATTTTTCTTTTATAGTTCATATGAAATAATTATGTAAGGACAAAATTTTCTTCTATGTGTAGACAGTCGATGCTCATTATAATTATTAGCACGAATCATCTAGAAAATTTTGTTAAATATAGCATATAGACAATGAGACACCAAAAATAATGCTCGTTAAGGCCAATAAGAACTACTATAATAAGGGGAAGAAATGTGTCATAAAACATAGAATAGGGGGAAAAAAATTATAAAATAATTTAAAAGAGTGATTTCTCATCCAAACAATATTTAGGACATTTTCATGAGATTATTTTCTTTTCATAACCAACAAATGTTTGGAGCAAGCAACAAATCATCCATGTCAATTAGAGTATGAAACACTAAAGCAAATGAAAAAAATCTTGTATTTTATTGACACAAAATGTCTACATGCTACATGCTCCAACACATGTTGATCTTGTTACTCTCCTACTAAATATGTCAAACAACAATAAATAATAAAATCTATGCTAACATTATGGAAATCTCTCTCACATTGTCTTCTCCCTTGAACATGATTCAATTTTAACATCAATATCATGGCTTATAACAAATAAGTAACTTCTCAAACCAACTCGCCTGCATCCTATTGACAACCCCTTGTTTGGACCTAGGTGCAAGATAGTTGAGGGACTTTTGTCCATTTTGTTGTCCCAACAATATCCAATTATGGAAAATTGGTATAAAACCTTGAGAACATGGCCCTAGTGTACACTAATATTTTTACATTTTCTTCAATATCACTCTCAGAGCTTTTCTTCCTAAAGCTTTCTTCCTCAACTCCATATTTCTTAGTGTAGTGTACACTAGTATTTTTACATTTGCTTCAATATCACTTCTTAGAGATTTTCTTTCTAAAGCTTTCCTCCTTAATTCCATCTTCCTTCGTGTGGGTAAGTTCATGGCTTTATTTAAACCATAGAAATAAGAGTAACACACTGAATACATAGCTGCAATACCCACTGAATACATAGTTGCAATACACACTAAATACATAGCTACAATACCCACTGTTGTGAGTGTTTCCCTATTTATAACTACTTGTCCCTTGATTAGAAATATGATTTATATTCTCAGCCTCTATCCTCTCAAGAAAACACGTAACTATTTTCAGCGCCCCAAAAGATGGCCTCTTTTTCTATTTTTATTTTGAACTAGAAACAAATAACACTCCTAATTTCAAAACATGAACTTCCAGTATCCTCTATATATTTTCTATTTAATTATAAGGGTTAATTAAATATTTTCATTCCTAAAACCAACTCTTTCCCTCTATACAAACTTTACTTAGAAAAAATATTGTGCACACAATTTTTCTGAGAGGAGCAAAGACCCAACAAATTTCCAAATCAGCATTAAAAAGTAACATTCATAAGAAACTAATAAAAAATAAAAAACATACTTGGTCTTGAGGTTTTTGTGGGTAGCAAGATCCTTGGAGGAAATTTTTTGAGAGGGTCTGAAGATTCTTGTTACGCCTTGTTCATGTCCTCCCTTTGCAGGAACCCATGTCGGTCGTGCTACTATCATCATAGCCACTAGAAAATGCAATTAATCTTTTTCTACATAAAGTAAACCCTGAATAAATATGAACAAACCCTGGAAATTACACACAAAAAACGTATATTTGAAAAATCTGCAAAAATCCCAAGTGGGTTCACTGTGAAACGTATTAAAATTAAGCTACATAACAAATGTAAACCAAATTTTGAATATTCGAACCAATTTTTTAGTTAAAATATGTGCCCTGCAATTTTAGGATTCTTCATTTTAAATGGTACCCTGTTTGATAAAAAAATTGTATGGCCACCGGAAAGAGCATAGGCGAAGCTTTTGGGGTGCCTGTGAGGTGACAATGTTTTTAGCCCCTTTTCCATCTGAAGATTTCCATTATTTGAAGTCGTTTTGTTTTAAGGTACAAGTTTCTTGAGACCATAATGTTGTTCATGGGAATTCTCCACTATTTCTTGAAGAAGTGGAGAACTCCATAAGATGGAGGGAACCTTTCTGCTCAACTGATTAAAGAGTACTTGGACACTGGAGATACTTTGGACTGGCGTTGAAATTATTTGAGAAAACAATGAACCTAACTAGTACTCCATCGAAAATGAAAAAAAATGATGAACCGTTGTGATGTGTTTCATCGTAGTCCATCGTCTATCTTGCAATCTCTATTCATAACTCTCACCGCGGGTAAACCCTAGAGAACAAACATTTAAACCAATTTTTTATAATAACATAAGGTAAACATGCAATTAAACATTACTCGCATTTACGCACATTAAATTTAAAATTACATTCTCAGCACGTCACATTGCACACAACTACTAACAAAAGTAAAAGATAATTTATTAAACAACTTATCCAATAACATTACAATAATCATTAATAAAAGTACATCCATGAACCAAGAGTGAGACTATCACTACATCACATATTACAATCATAAATAATCTCTTACAATAATGTTTACAAGGATCCAAATTATTACATCCTCATTTGAAGATTACATTACATGTTCTCAAGAATGAGTTACAACAAATTTCCCATACATGAGGGATGATACAAAGTACAATAACATCAGAATCACCAAGTGAACCACTGGAACAAACTCCAACTGAAGAATGCTGAGGAGATGACCAATGATGGGGAACCCAATGGGTGCGGAGCACGTTCCACCCAACCATGTGAGTTATAAATAACTCACCCCCCGTGCTCAGAGATGACAAGGAAGAGATCACGACCATGAATGCCAAATGACTCCAACAAAAAAATATAGTACAAAACTCAAGTACAACATCAAGGATTACAAAGACATAACCAACAACATTCACGAGTCAACATAATAACTTAAAGTCATAAATCTCATCACATCAAAACAAGGCAATAACCATTAACTAGGTAACAAAAGAACATTCATAAGACATTTACAAATGAAACTAAAACAATGAATAGAATAAAATTCCAAAAGAACCGATACAACATTCAAAATACAATTCCAAATAATTCTGAAACAATAAATAGAACACATTTCCAAATAAATCTGAACAATAAATAGAACATGATCTAGAGGGAACAAAACAAGGCATATGGGTGTCTAGGAGAGTGTCATCACTTAGCTTTCATGGGTTATCCTAGCCCTTCCTCCCAACGAGGCGACACCCATCTATGGATATCCCTAGCCTCCTACATGAGGCCGACACCATAGGGTAGCTCATGAGAGCGATAACCTCAAATGAAGATGCGAGATTATGACTTTTCCGACCATGACCTTCTATAGCACTCCATCGCAAACCCCAAAGAACAAACATTGCAACCAATTTTTTTTTTTTTTTAAACAATACAATTAAAGATGTAAATTAAACATTATAACACATTCACATTGCACATTACATTATCACACCTAGTTCTAAAGGGCATGAGGTTACATCGCAAACATCAATAACGAAAGTAAAAGATAACGATAAACAACATATCCATTAATGCTATAATATCCATGAATAAAAGTATGTAAGACCTCTCTTTGCATGTGACTAATACAACCTTAAATTGTTATATACTTCTCCTAAGTAGATGGTTAGATATTTTTCTCGAGTGATATGAAGGTGATTGTCTAACAATAACCTTATAGTTTATTTTTACTTTGTGTTATATCATTGTTATTTACTTAATGAAGATGTATGTGCATGTGAATTATTGTATGATATTCAAACTTATAAGATGAATTTGAAATAAGATAATTGTTGTGTCGTATTACATTGGAAGAGTAATTAGCTATGTAAATGATTCATGCATAAAGTTACAAAGATTTGATTTACAATTAATGTGGTTTATTATTATCTCTAACTGTGCTTAATTATGTTGTGCATGAAATTAAGTGAGTCGATGTGGGATTAACATTTAAGGTCGAGAATCGAATATACAAATAGGAGGATAGATAAATGTTGGAATCAAATCAAATACATCTTTGGGAAGTTCTAAGTGTAGCCCCATTTGACTTAGAAGGGTTTGAGGTTTTATTATTGGTTGGGTGATTATGTTTGAGTATAATCCAATTGTAGGACATGTGATGTGAGTTTGGTTGGGGTTGGAACCCTTGGTTAAGATCAAAATTCGTATGGATTTTTGTGTGGGTTTTAAAAAGGGATAACTGAATCAATTTCCTTGGTTTTTGAACAGGAATAGACCCCTAGGACCTATACCTATGGGTTTGGAACCTTTTTGACACATGTGAACTTGTCCTTGGGATGTGAAAAGACCCCTCAAAAGTCCACATTCATGAATGTGACAAATTCAAAAAAAGTGTTGGGCTTGGGAAGAGTGACTTGTCACTTCAACCTTCTACTCCCAAAAGTTCTTCAGAACACAAGACTCACACATGTGTGAGCACTTGTGGGAAAGAGTGTATGTTTGGAGGATCCCTATATATCTCAAGAAGATGGAAGATTTGGGCATTGCCCACTTCTCCTCTTGGAGAACTTGAGTGAAGATGGTAGAAAGAATGAGAAAAAGAGAGGAGTCCATCTCTTTGGAAGATATTGATGAAAATGGCTTGGTTTGGAGAGGAAAGATGGATACAAGATTTCAGTCCCTCCACCTAAAAGAAAAGATAAGTTCTTTCTTTTCCATTTTCCCTTGTTTCTTGGTAGTAAGGAGTTGACCTATTGTATGGATCATGCTTGAAAACATAAAGTAGAGGACGTAGATGCATGTAAGTTGTGCTATGTTAGTTTTATTCCTTTGTAAAAATGAGAAAAGACTCCACTGATCATTGTGGGGCTAAAAGAATTCCTTGCTCGGGGGTATGGCTAGAGCCCACGAGGCTCCATGACGCCATTACGGTAGGGTGGAGAGCAAACCTTATTCATTTGTGTGTATTCATTGTAATCTAAAATATTGTTGTAACATGGAAGGATAGTATTTTATTTAGGAGTGAAATATGTATTAGAGCAAGCCTTATTCAAATGTATGCCTTCCATTATAATTAAAAGTTAGTGTAATATGAAAAGCTAGTGATTGTTGTAACATGGAAGAAAATGAAGAAGAGAAAGATTTACTCCTTACTGTACTATTCATTGTGTTTCTAAAGGGTGCATGCAATAGAAAAAGTTTTATAGTTGGTTGCAATAAAGAAAACATGTACACCTTGTGAGATGTAGAAAATTACTTTCTTCAAGACCCATTATGTAATCTCTGTAAAATTTCTTATTCCATTGATTGGTTATATGTTGTATTATTGCAGTGGTATGGATATGCATTCTATTCTAGTTTTTAATGATGGTAGGATACATAAATGATAAACTAAAGGAAATATACAAGGTTAATGAAATGGTTACTCCATTTTTAGTCATGGTGTAATATTCTCTGCTATGATAAAGTGTTATTTTAGTAAAATAATAATAATAATAAAAAAAAGAAAAAGAAAAAAAAAAACATCAACCAAGTGGAAGAACTAGTCCTCTTAAAATCATGAACAAATCTACCTTTTGAAAATATGTTTGTACTCTCTAGGGATATAAAAGATAGGTACTTTATGCTGAGAGAGGTATTTTCTCTAGTTCTTGTACCACGCTAGTGAATTTTATCTGGTGAAGGCTGAAACCTAACTCTATCAGCATGTATGGGTATGGTGGTCTCTCATTTTCCTTCATGTGCACAAATCATGTCATTGTAGTAAAATATAGATACATAATAAACAAAATAACCCTATTTTTAGACTTGTTGCAAATGTGCCCATAAAAATAGTAAGCAGAGTCATCTCCTCTTAGCTTGAAATTACTGCCCCTCATCGGCCTTTGGCAGGCGACCCAATCTGCAATTGCAATGGCAAATGACAAGGAAACCGCCTCTTCCTTCTTGACCCAAACGTGTGTGGAATCCTCCTCCCAAGCTCATAGTTTCTTTTCGTTGTGGGAAGATTGAGTTCTTGGAAAACCAAAATGGTGATAATTTTCGACCATCATAATGGCAATAAGTTTAACCTTGTGATTAGTCTTATTCTTGAAAATTACGAATGCATTGATTTGTTTCCTCTCACATGGTTGATTTTGTGTATCTTATATTAGCTTAAACCATCACTCTAACTAAGTTTGTTATAAATTCTATATGCATTAGGAAAATTATTCCATGCTGGTCTGAAGTGTAGCATCGCCTGAGATGGTGAGGGAGGTAACTCGCCTTTACTGATGTAGCCACCTAAATCACTAGTGTTGATTCTATAATGATGTGTGTGATCTTTGATATAGCCTATCACATACTTCTTTCAATCACACTCCTCTCATGTCAATATACTAGTTATCTCAAATATTCATTATCCTATTTCCTTTTTCCATTAGTAAAAGAGCTCAGACTTCCACGCGCTTGAGGTGCAGGCTCAGTTCATTGTTTTGGGACATGTTCGAGGGACTGAACGATTTCGCAGTAAAAGCTGAGTGTGTCCACTCCTGGAAATCTATGAGTGACTACTCTAGCATGTACATAGGCAAGAGACTTTAATTGGAAATATATTAATATTCTTCTCCCCTTACTCTTTTCTAACGGACACTGATATCAAAGGTCATTAATGTGAGATACGTCCTTGCCAGCTATTGTCAGAAGGAGGTTGTGAGATAATGTGTTTGAACTAGAGAAAATATGTTTCCTCCAAATGAATCACATCAACAATAAACAAACCATTCCCTGGATGATTACTCAGCACCATGCTTTTCAAAGTCATATGGCCACTATCCTTCCATAGTAATGATAACATTGAATTAAACCAAACCCGTTTAGGGAGACTGTATCTTTTCCATCTGATGCTTCTTTCAAGCTATAAGCTGAGAAATAATGTATTAGGCAGGTGAAGTAATTTACTCAGCCTGGAGTGTTTCTATAACTGCCATAAAAGTTGCCAGTAAGTCTTTAATAAAAAAATAAGCGAGCACAATTTGAACTATCATCAGTAAATCTACTAAGGTAGTTAATATAAATGTTAATGTAGAGGCCTATAGTAGTATGTTATTATTTTATTAAATTTTCTATTCACGTGATTACGACGTTTGTCTAAGCATTGATAATATGATGGGTAAATTGGACTATAAGTATTTACTTTAGAGTAATTATATAAAAATCACCATTAATACTGCTATGTAATTGAGTCACAACTTCCTTATAACTGTCGTGCATTCGAGAGTAATTGTTAACACTAATTAAACTTCCTCTCCTGTCTAATGAAAGCCTCTCCGGTGAAGTGTTATTCAGGCAGTGATCACAGTCCAACCTACTATGATATTAATGCATCCCTTTGGACATCACGAATTACCATAGTCTGTAAGCTCAACATTAATGGAGTTCTCAGATGTAAACAACTACAACTGTATAATGTTGTCTGTAATTTCAATTTATAAATGATTATTATTTAACCCTATTCTGATAACATTATCAATGATAAAGGCAGATAATATTAATATAACTACTCATATTTCAACTGGTAATAATTCTAACAGTTATATTTAATATGAATTAAATCAGTGAAACTAGTATTAACAGGAATATCTACATTACAGTATTAGTGTTAAGACAACCCTATTATTACCATTAATTTCAGTGTTATGACAAGAGTGATACTTGGCAATAGCATTATTATCCGAAGAAATATTTTTTGTTGTGTCAAAGAGCCTTTCAAATAAAATAAAGTAAAACTATCTATTACTTTATACTCAACGTTAAAATAAAATAGGTTCTAAAACAAAAAATGCATTTTGTACTTATCTCCGTTGAACTAGTTCCAAAAGACTCAGGAAGGAAAAACAATGCATAAAGAAAACCCAACTTAAAAAAAAATAATTCCGTCTCCAAAAGAAAATAAGGTCAAAACATAGCTTTATTAGAAACGATATGTATTCAATAAGAAAAATTCACTAAAGGGTAAGTTCTCACATCTAAAAGCTATTTGTTTGAAAACCATAAAATAACAATACCTTTTGATTTAAAATTACTTAAGGGAGTCTAACTAATTACGTGTGAGTATTTATATTTATATTTATAGATAATTTAAAATTATAGGTTAGGATTAATTTAATTATATATAATATAATTTCCTTATAAAGATTATTTAATAAAGATAATCCAAAGTTAAAGCTTTAAGATTTATTTTAATTATTTATATAATTTTCTTAGGAGGATTATTTACATTCTTATTAGATAGAATATATTCATTTAGGGAATTGAAATATTGTATTTGGGTAGCAATATTAATATTGTTTTATCCAAATTTTATATTTAAAACAAATAAAAAAGGGGTAAGTTAAAATAAAATGTAAACCAAATATAATATTATTATCATTATTCTCCAGTTTACTTGCTACTTAGAAAAGACCTTTATTAAATACAACAATTGAGTGTTGAAAATGATTCAATTGTTGTTTCAAAGTAATGACAATAATATTGTTAATGATAAATGGAAATTTTATAATGATATTATCCTCTGGATTAAATAGAGTAAAAGAAAAATAGAAGAAGAATAATAACTTTAGGATGAATGTCATTCATCTAAATGATTATAATGCTAGTAAATATGCGATTGAATAACGAGACCAATATTTTGGTTAACCATAATAGTTATATGGATGTTAATATTATTGGTAATACCTTAAGGTCTATAATAATATTTCTAGGTGATGTCAGATCGGTACCTTTCTTTTGATTATCATCATAAGAGAGGAGTGTGAACAATGTAATAAATACTAATACAAATTTTAAGATCAATACTAGCATCATCAACATATTAATGTTGCATTATAGTGAGTAAAACTATTGTGGTCACTTAAATTAATGTTAAAAAAAAAAAAAAAATTGCTGCATTTTCAAGTGAATTATTTTTTGGGCATGACACTTGGTATCAGAGCCCTAGGTTGTAACTCTAGGGAGCTCTGGGGATGAATTGGGCCTTAAGTATTGCGTGTGTGTGGATAAATGTGCAAACCATTTTATGTAAGTTAAAATAAAAAAAATTGATAAGGAAAAATTCTAAGGGACTCACATAGTGTAGTAGTTGAGTACTTA
This sequence comes from Sequoia sempervirens, assembly GCA_007258455.2. NCBI lineage: Eukaryota > Viridiplantae > Streptophyta > Pinopsida > Cupressales > Cupressaceae > Sequoia > Sequoia sempervirens. Next base: position 21,789 of record VDFB02216264.1, read on the forward strand.
GTTGTAATTATCTAACCCAAATAAGGTTGTAAAGTACTAAATTGTCAATAATTGATGGTTATAGATAGGTCAAACAATTATTTAACTAATGACATTCAACTTTTTAAAGAAACTCAATCTAAACATGGTCCTTTGATTTAAGCAAATAAGGTGAACGACTTGAGCCACATATTAGTCTAATTAACAAGGGCTATGGCGAGAATCTAGCCTTCTAAAATTAAATTTTCTTAAGCCTTATAAAAGGTATAATTGAGTTCTTGAAGTATGGGCTTTACTTAAAATGTATGAATAGTTTAATAGGACATCATGATGTGTAGTATTAAAGAAACATTATTTTGTTGACTTCCTAAGACCATAATTCTTAAATACAATAATAATGTAATTTCTTAAAAGTTGTGGGTGTTTAGGAAGCAACATATTTTCTTATTGAAACCATAGTATGAATAAAGGATGGAACATCATGACTATATTTGGAAACATGTAACTAGCCAAAAAAGAAAGAGTTATATGGACCACAAAAGAGATTAATGTGTTAAAGGTCGTAATTAAATGAGTTTAAATCTCTTAAACCTTGATTTTATCAAATAAAATTAACAAGAGTGAAAGAATATGAAACCTCTTGACCTTGTTTTATGTGCAATTTGAGCACCCCATACATTTAGGATTTAAAATATTGTCAAAGATTAAAATTAAAACTTTAAGGTGTAGATTGTTGGACCTAAGTCTAAGGACTTGTTCATGATTGGGTAATAGGTTCAAGATACTCATGAGCTACTACTTTGCATGCCCTAGACCATGGTACATTCCTAGGTCTTTCCTATTACTCCAAGATCTTAATTTACACATAGTGTATAAGGACATAGTTCCTATTCTTATGAATCAACAAAGGAATCACTTTATGGATGGTAGGAGAAATTTCATGTATGATGATATCAACTTATAATCAAAACCTTGCATTGTATAGTAAATCCAATTTATGAAAAAGGTTAAAACTAGATTCTACCTTGAATTGAATGATTAAAACTTAAAGTATTTAAAAACTTTTGCAAATAAATGGCAACCTAGTAAACCTAATAGAGTTATAACAACGACCAAACTCTTACGTCTCATTGGTTAAAGTTTAAATAACATACAAAATAACTCAACTTCTAAGATTCAAGCCCAAGGTGAATGCATAGAAGGATTCAATTAAGATATGATTGTGAGGATCAATAGATGTGGTGTTTAAATTATTTCCTATAACAATTATATATAAAATATTTTTGAAGAGACCTTATCAAAATAGGAAATTGGTGTAAAACATTTCCTAGGAAGTAGTCATGTATACAATTAGGTGTTGACCTTGAAGGTTGTGGA